>PVJX010029735.1:0-22680 GCA_004027295.1 Dolichotis patagonum | reverse complement strand
TTTCTCAGTTGATGGGCACTTAGGTTGTTTCCAAGATCTGGCTATTACAAATTGTGCTGCTATAAACATGGGTGCACATATATCACTGTGGTATGATGTTTTCAGATCTTCTGGGAATATGCCTAGAAGTGGGATAGCTGGGTCAAATGGGACTGACAGACCCAGCTTTTTGAGGAATCTCCAGACTGACCTCCACAGTGCTTGCACCAGTCTACACTCCCACCAACAGTGCAGAAGAGTTCCTTTTTCCCCACAGCCTCTCCAACACTTGTTGTTAGTAGTGTTTTCTATCTTGGCCGATCTTTCTGGAGTGAGATGGAATCTCAGTGTGGTTTTAATTTGCATTTCTCTAATGACTATTGATGATGAACTTTTTTTCATGTATTTATTTGCCATTCGTATTTCTTCATCTGAGAACTGTGTATTCATTTCAGATGCCCATTTTTGGATTGCACCTTTGAATTTCGAGGTTCTGATTTTTTAAAATTCTTTATAAGTTCTAGACAGAAGTCCTTTGTTTGAGGGACAATCCATTAAGATTTTTTCCCAATTTGTCGGTTTTCTTTTCACTCTGCTTGAAATCTCTTTTGACGTGCAGAAACTCTTTAATAAGATGTGGTCCCAGTTATTGATTTTGGGAAGTATTTCCCCTTTAGTTTGATTCTTGTTCATGAATTCTCTTCCTACCCCTATATCATTGAGATTTTTACCCACTTTGTCTTCCAGCAGATTTAGTGTTTCTGTTTTAATATTTAGATCTTTGATCCATTTAGATTTTAGTTTAGTACATGGTGATAGTCATGGGTCTAGTTTTAGTCTTCTGCATATGGAAAGCCACTTTTTCCACACCATTTGTTAAAGAGACTGTCATTCTTCCAGCGAGCATGTTTGGCCCCTTTATCAAAGATAAGGTGGTTGAGTGAGTTTGTGGTTGTGGTTATATCTTCCAATCTATTCCATTGATCTTCAGGTCTGTTTTTAGTCCAGTACCATGTTGATTTTATTACTGTAGCTTTGTAATATAATTGCAAGTCAGGAATTGTGATACCTCCTGCCTTGCCTTTGTTGCTTAGAATTGCCTTTGCTATTCTAGGTCTCTTCTGGTTCCAGATGAATTTTAGGAGTGATTTCTCTAGATCTATGAGGTATGTTAGTGGTATTTTGATTGGGATTACATTGAATCTGTATAGTAATTTTGGGAGAATGGCCGAAATTTTGCCATTGAGTTTACCCATGAAACGTGCATTGACAGTTCCCCACTTTGGCCTTTGCTTTTCTCAGGATGGTGAAAGAATTTCTGATGTTTGACCAATGAAGGACCTATCAGCCATCTGGGAAAGAGGCAGCACAGATGGCCAGTTCCTTTTACCACACCTTTGCTGACTGGTACCACATGCCCCAGTATTTGCTGGAATCAAATATAAATTAAAGTCAGAGCTGAGATATTTTGATAAAAAAGAAAGTGATGCAATGCACTCCCATGCTCTGAACACTGATTTTGTTAAGGGTAAATGTAAGCACTTATGAGACTAAACTATGGGTAACAAGAACCAGATGGAAAGAGGAAAACTCATCTAAGTTTTTCTTTCTTTATGCAGCAATTTCATGTATTTTTCACTGCTTATCAGTCCTCCAAATATTTTTGATTAGTACTATAGGATGGGTTTGAGGAGGAAGCACCTTAGTTTATCAGATATTAGTGGTACCTCTAATATGTGGGCACATACACACCATGTAAACCTACACGGTGATATATACTATTTTAGCCAATATGATTCTCATGAGTGAGACCATTAGTATCTTAAACACAAATATTCTATTTCCCTACATATTTTTCTTTTGCCTACATATTTTAAGTTTCCTCAAAAGCAATTTTTGATTCTAATAGAATTATCCAATAGACCTATATAGTAGAACATAAAGTTCAATTAGTAAACTACTATTGATAGCTCTTTAACAATTAGTCACTTAATATTGCTATGAAGAAACAATTTACAAAACATTGAACTTGTGAACTCAATCTGAATAAGGTCTCATGGATCAGACACAAAGCATTTTGAAGTTTCAGTGTCCACAGAGTTACCCGAGTAGCTTTATCTGTGCTTTTGTGTCCATGTTCTTTAAAAACAGTAAGGTGGAAATACTTTTAGTGTAACATTAAGCCTAAAGTGCAGAATATAATGTGTACAAAGTGTGATTTTAACAACTGAAAAATATGCAGAGAAGCAGAGTGAGAAATATACTCGCTGCTTCACGGTCCTTTATGGTGGCAGGACATCTTATCATTTTTCTTATTTTTGAAATGTTCTACAATGATCATATGTTTTGATAGTTTGAAATGTACTGAGTTACATTTGCTGTGTTATAAAGGAAAACAAAGAAGATCTTGTTGAGAGAAGCCTGAGTGATGTGTATGAATTTCAGTTTTCATGTCTGAAAATCATAGCCTCTGAAAATCACCACCAGCGACTACATGAGGCTTTGGGGGACATCTAGGCACAAGCCGTAACAGCCCATCTGGGTCTGGGAACCACTTTCTCCAATGTTCATAATGCAAGGTGTGAAATCATACCAACTATTTCCTTACATAGACATTGCTTGACTGGCCTCTTAAATCATGCTTTTATTTAACTAAAAAAACATAGGAACAGTTTTTTTCAGTTGTTTTCTCTCTTCCACCATGAAAAAAATATCAATATAGCAAAATGGTCCTGTACTGGTTCCATAAAGCCATAAACCAGTGTCCTGGGACTAAACACTTAAAGTAACTATGAGGTTGACTTTTCATCTCTAGCACTGGTAAATTTCCATGGTCTTTTTCTGCAGATAAAGGAAATATTTGTGCAAGCATATTCTGCACCACTGTTTACCTTGGAGGAAAACCCTGCAGTAGAAGAGGGCATGACATGCTTTATTGGTACCTAAATTTGCTGAGCTATAATCATGACCCCCTGCATCCATCACAGAATTTTCCAGAAGGACAGTGGCAGCCTGAGTATCCCTACTGAGTTTCAAAGGTGGTATTCGTTTATTAATTTATTCTGCCTTTGCGAGGACTGTGGAACACAAATCTGCACAGTTAGCGCTTCCTTCTTCCAGGTCCCCTCCCAAGGACCTCACACGCGTGTCCTCAGTTCCCATAATTCCCCTAGAGGTGGGCTGGGGTCATCACTGTCCTCTTTCTACAGCTGGTAGAGACACACTTCAAATTCACAGTCTAGCTCCAGACACATCTCTCAATTTTAAACATTTTACTAACCGCGAGTTTGCAATGTACTTTGAAAGCAGTACAATCAAGATCTGAGTGTGCAATTTGAAATATTCAGATAACTGTCTACCCCGTGGAACTCACACATTCCTCTTGATATATAATACTTCTGTCACCCCAGAAAGTCCCTCTCCTTTTCCCAGGGAATCATCTGTCTCCATAGACTGTTATGATTTCTCATCCTGGGCTAATTCACCTGCTCTCCAATGCCTGGTCAACGGAGTCACACACTAGGCTTATTTTAACATTCTTTTACACACTTTTTGTGTCATACATTTCTCTTTCTCTTGGATAAATTCCCAGGTCTGGAATTTCTGATTGTCAGATGACTGTGTATGTGGCTTGTTAGAAAACCTCCATTTTCTAAAGGGATTTCTGACATACATTTCCACCAGTCCTGTCCAAGCCAGGCTGACCCACATTCACCCACCATTTCAGGTCATTTTTTTCACTGTGGTTACTCTGTGTAGTGGGCTGGTCAACCTGGATGCAGTATCACATTGTGACTTTGATGTGTATCTTCCCGATGACCAATCAGGAGTCCATTTGTTTACTAGCCATTTGCATATGCTCCTTTATGAAGCATCTCTTCACATCTTTTGCCTAAGCTTTTTGAGTTTCTTTAAACTATTGAATATAAATCATTTGTCAATTATGTGTATTATAAATTTTTTCCAAAGCTTGCTTGTTTATTCATTTTTTTTCATGGAGTATTTATTTGGCAAGAAAGTTTTTAAAAGTTGTTATTATCTGATTTATTAGTTTTTTCTTTAACAAGTGGTACTCCCTGTATGTCTACTGAGAAATATTGCCTACTTCAAGGTCTCTGAGATATTCTACTTTGTTTGCAGTTCTAGTTTTTACATTCAGTTTTCAGCTTTATAGTCTTAACCTTTGTGTCATGGCTATGATCCATCTCAAAATATTTTTTCAGAGGTTGAGGTTTATCTTTTTTCCAAACAGGTGTTCAGTTGCTCTGGTACTATTTTTTTTTAACACTCTCCTTTCCTCATTGGTTTGCTAAACACTTCCATCCCCATGAAGCTGAGGGACACACTGTCTTTGCTTTGAAGGGCTTATCATTTAGAGTACAAGTTTTGTACAACGATTGATTGCCAACTGTTCACACACATTCACACACACAGACATATAGCACATTTAATCCATTTGAGTTTTTAAAAATTTATTTTAAAGAGAAAAAAACCAGAAAAACAAAAAGCAAAACAAAAACAACAACATAAAATGACAACAGGAATAACAAAGAACAATAGTGATACAGGATTTCAAAACAAAATGATAGAAATTTAACCATTTTTGTTACATTGCATATTGTTATCTTCAAAGTAGTTGCTCAGTCCTTTGAGTTTTTGAAGCATGAAAAAATTCTATATTACTGTTCTACAAAGGAATAAAGCAAAACTGACTTGCCTCATCTAAAAATAGTTACATAAAATTTTTAATTAATGCAAATTATTGTTATTGTGGCCTGTGTATTGCTTTAAAGGAATGCAGTGCAAGTAACACTTTAACTTTTGAGACTTTTTTATATTTTTGTCCCTAGGAGAAAAAGACTTGTTGAATGTGTCCTGTTCTTGAATCACTTCAGGTTTTAAAAATTGTACCTTTGTCTTCAGATGTTTCAAAACAGACATAAAAGTGCACGATATTTTTGAGGGATTTAAAAGTATTTAATCCTGGTTTCTAGGACTTTTAGATATAACCCAGTTGGTTTAAGTTTTTAAAAAGAGTTTTGTTTTACCATGCACACATTTTTGTAATCATTTTAAGGTATAAATGAAGTGACTGATTTTCTAGCTCTTGAATCTGTCCCTATATAGACTTTATACTCCAGAGGTTGCCGTGCTGACTTTTTTTTATCTGTCAGTAACACAGCTGTTACCCATGGCTCTAACTGATGTTAGGTTACAAACAGACAAGTTATGATATAGAGAGTACTAGAGGTAGCTAGGGGCTAAAAATCAAAAACATAAGCAACCAAACAACCCCCCCCCCAACAAATCTGGGAGTCAGGACTGCAAGCCACTTACAGAGTCAAAGCAGTACACTCTGTGTTCATTAGTTTTGTCTGTCCTGTGACTGAAACATTACTATTGGCTTCCCAGGGGTATAACACCGCAAGGCAGAGACACAGTAAGGCACTGGGGTGAGTGCTTTATACTCAAGATGCCTACATTCAAATCCTGGCTGTCAACTGTGTGACCTCAGGAAGCTTCCTTAACCTTCTCAAACCTTGGTTTCCTCATCTTTACAATGAGGACACTGCTACTTACTAATGATACCGTGATGATTGAGTCAGAAGCATCCTCCAGGTCAGGGGTGGTGAGCCTGTGTCACACGGGCTGCGGTGGGCATGCAGAGCCCTCTCTGTGTGTGCGTGAGGCGAGCTTCCTAGCCTGGGTTTGACAAATTGTCAGCAGACACACAACAGCAAAGATCCCACTCATTGCACAAAAGCGAGCCACACACAAACTTTTACCTTTCAGTACAAGACTGTTTGTATCATTGAAAGCTGTTACTGTTTTTCTTTTAAGACAAAGAATGTTAAGGGATGAGTTTTTTCTTTTAAACTAAAACCTCTTATTTCAGGTGTAAACTGCAGTGTTGGCACTTTGCAATAAATGAGTGGGTTTTGGATTGCAGTTTGGGCCCTCGTTCTCTGGAAGGTTCGCCATCACTGCTTTAAATGTTTGCCTGTTTGGAGACAATTCCTCATTGTGTCTCCAATCTCTGCACATCTGTGGGCAGAATAGGTGTTGTTGCTGCCAAAGGACTTTTGTTAGAGAAGTTTTGGGCGGTAGAGATAAAATTCTTACTGCACGGCAAACCGCAGGCATGTTTACTACCCAGTCTAGAAAGACGGTGTCTCCATCCAGCGCTGTATTTATCTGTCTTTTGACTCTGCCCCGGAGTCTCCTGCCTCCTGTTAACATCTGTGAAGCTGTGGCATGCTGGTTTGCCCAAGGTTGAGAGTTTCCCAAGGTGTGTTTCTCAGCACTAAAATCAAGAAAGTCTTAGGCAAACTGGGATGGGCTGGTTGCAATAAAATAGAATAAAATCTCAGTGCTTTTGTAGTTCTTGAAGTTCTGTAGCAGTTACTATGAAAGAAACAGTAACTTTTAATTTTAAAAAATTTTTACTAAAACTTTTATTTGAGATAACATAGCTTTATGTAAAGCACATTATATCAAGATTGCAAAAAAGACATGAACAAAAGAGGAACTTCTATCTACTCATCTATTTTATCCCATGATTCCCTTCCTATCCTTTCACTAAGATAATTTTTTTTCTTTTTCTCCTTTCTCCTTCCTGCTCTGAAAAGACTATTGCCATGAGGGATATCTTAAGAGCACACCCATTGATCCTTGCCAAGAAAGCAGTAGCTTCCTGCTGACTAGATGTGGCATTCCTTCTGCCCTGGTCAGAAGGCGAGCAAATCTTGAACTTAAATACAACTTTTCTACTATTTATACTCTCTTGTCTCTTACTCACAAACTCTACCCTAAATTTTAAGCACTCAAGAATTGCTTAAAACATGATAAAAGGATTTAGAGATAATTTACTATTTTAATAACCTAGCAGCTATTTATGTAAAACAATCTCAAAGTTAATTAAAAAAAAACTATAAGGAGAATCACCCAATACTAACTAAGAGGCTAAATTCTGAAAGCAAATATATTTTATACCCTTTGGCTCAAAATAAGATCAGTTCTACAGAATACTTAGAATGGCAACAATGTAATTTACACACTAAAATGATTTGATTTGTTTCAGTTTGTAAGTACTTTTAATTTCTTTACTGCAGGTACAATAGCATCCAAGTCATCAATTTCTAAGATTCCAAGTTGGTCATTAGTAAATGCCTGAAATGCTGGGAAGAACTCCTCATGTTCTTCCAATCTGTTGAGAGCGCTTCAGAGGTCTTCGGGTTCTAATACTTGCTTACCTTGCTCATTGACAGCCCCATTAATCAGCCCACACACCTTTCCAGCTGTGTTCGCCAGCACATACAGTGAGGATGGACTGTCTAATTCTAAGGGTTCTTGAAGGTTCCTCAGCATTGTTCATTTCTCCAAGTCTGGTATAAACTTCACTCATTCAGGGATGGACTCCATTTAGAGAAGGCACAGCAAATAACTTTTGGAAATCAGAGATAATAACTTGCACAGTTTGAAAGTTTGGCATGTTGCTGTTCTTTTCCTTATTTTCAGCTTCTTCCAACATGGCATAAGATTTTAAACTCCTTCATTTTCACCCTGATTCTTAAAGTTAAGCCAAGGCACCAGTGCTGTAGACAGGATTTTCAAGGGATCCTTCAGGGATGTCAGTTCATCTGCCCACATTTCTATTACAGGAACCAGATGTTCAAATCCATGATTTTTTTTTTAATTTAAAGAGAAAAAAACACAGAAAAGAAAAACAAAAAACAAAAGAGATGAACAGCAACTAACAACAAAAAGCCCACAACAATAACAATATAGGCTGTCAAAACAAGATGATAGGAATTTAACAATGGTTGTTTTATTGCGTATCATCTTCAAAAGAGTTGCTTAGATTACCAGATATAGACATACAAAATTGATCAAACCATATGAGTATTAACAGTTCTTTTCCATGAACTAATAGAATTAGTAGTATAATCATCTTGACTCCCTCCCTCTCTCTCTCTCTCTCTCTCTCTCTCTCTCTCTCTCTATATATATATATATATATATATATATATAAAATCTTTTTCCTTTCCCATTCCTTCTTTTCTCCTTTAACTTTTCCCAGTTGTTTTTTTTTCCCTTTGAGCGGTTTCTTAGCCTTTCACAATATCTATTGTAGATTTTGGATCTTATGTGCTCTTTTAGTTTCTTATACTAAGGAGACAATATGATGTTTACATATATAGGTCTGATTCATTTCACTTATGAGCATGGTCTCAAGTCACATCCACTTACTATAAAAGCCATGAGTTAATCCTCCTTTATAGCTAAGTGGTACTCCATTGTATAAAAATACCACATCTTTTTTTGTCCATTCCAGCTGACAGGCATTTGGGTTGTTTCTAAGATTTGGCTATTACAAATTGTGCTGCTATAAACATAGGTGCACATATATCACTGTGGTGTGATGTTTTCAGTTTTTCTGGGAAAATGCCCTGAAGGGGAATAATTGAGTCAAATGGGACCTGTAATCCTAGTTTTTTGAGGAATCTCCACACTGATTTCCACAGTGATTGCACCAGTCTACACTCCCACAATACAGAAGGGTTCCTTTCTCTCCACAGCCCCTCTAGCATTTGTTATTGGTTGATTTCTTGATGACAGCTTTTCTTTCTGGAGTGAGGTGGAATCTCAGTGTTGTTTTAATTTGAATTTCTCTAATGACCAGTGATGTTGAACATTTTTTCATATATTTATTTGCCATTTTTATTTCTTCATCTGAGAATTGTGTTTTCATCTCAGATGCCCATTTTTGGATTGGAGCTTTGAATTTGGGGAGCCTGATTTTTTTCAGTTCTTTATATATTCTAGACAGAAGTCCTTTGTTTGAGGGACTGTTGGTAATTTTTTTTTTTTTTTGTACCAGGGATTGAACTCATGACCTTGTGCTTGCCAGGTAGGGGCTTACGCCGATGTGCTAAATCCCTGGCCCTCAGCAAAATTTTTTTTCCCAATCTGTGGGATATTTTCCACTCTGTGATTTCTTTTGATGTCCAAAAGCTTTTTAATAAGATGAGATGCCAGTTGCTTGATTGTTTGAAGTACTTCCTATGTGGTTTGGTTGTTCATGAACTCTCTCCCTACCCCTATGTCTTTGAGATTTCTGCCTACTTTCTCTTCCAACAGATTTAGTGTTGCTGTTTTAATATTAGATCCTTGATCCATTTTTACTTTAATTTAGTGCATGGTGATAGACATGGGTCTAATTTAAGTCTTCAGCATGTGCAAAGCCAGTTTTTCCAGCACCACTTATTAAAGAAGCTATCTTCCTTCGAGTGAACATGTTTGGCCCTTTTGTCAAAGATAAGATGGCTGGGTGTGTTTGTAGTTTTGTCTGCATCTTTTATTCTGTTCCATTGATCCTCAGGTCTGGGGCTGGTTTTTGTGCCAGCACCAAGCTGATTTTATTACAGTAGATTTGCAGTATTATTTTAAGTCAAGGATTGTGATGTCTCCTGACTTGCCTTTGATTCCCAGGGTTGCCTTTGCAATTCTAGGTCTCTTCTGGTTCCAGATGAATTTTAGGAATGATTTTTCTAGATCTGTGAGGTGTGCTAATGGTATTTTGATCGAGATCACATTAAATCTGTATAACAGTTTTGGGTGTATGGCCATTTTCACAATGTTGGTTTTTCCTTTCCATCATCAAGGAATATCGTTCCATTTTCTGAGATCCTTTTTATCTCCTTTTTCAGAAAACTGTAATTTTCAGTATATAGATCTTTTACATCCTTTGTTAGATTAATTCTTAGGTATTTCATTTTTGGGGGGTGCTATTGCAAGAAGTACAGTTACTCTAATTTCACTCTCAGTGACTTTGTTGTTTGTATACAGGAATGCTATTGTTTTTTGAGTGTTGGCTTTGTATACAGCTACACTGCTGAACTTGCTTATTAAATATAGTAGACTTTTGGTGGAGTTTTTGGGGTCTTCTATGTAGAGTATCATGTCATCTGAAAATAATGATAATTTAACTTCTTTTCCTATTTTCATTTCCTTTATTTGTCTCTCTTGCCTAATTGTTTTGGGTAATGTTTCCAGAACTATATTGAATAAGAGTGGTGATAGTGGACATTCTTGTCTTGTTCCTGACTTTAGCGTGAAAGCTTTCAGTTTTGTCCATTTAGCTGTTGGTTTGTTATAGATGGTTTTATCAGATTGAGGTAGATACCATCTATTCCAATTTTTTGTAGGTTTTTTTTAATCATGAATGAGTGTTTGATATTATCAAAGGCTTTTTCTGCAGCTATTGAGATGACCATGTGAGTTTTGTCTTCAGCTCTATTAATAAGGTGTAATACATTCATTGTTTTGCATACGTTGAACCATCCCTGCATTCATGGGATGAATCCCACTTGGTTATGGTGTATAATCTTCTTGATGATTTGTGGCATTCTGTTTTCTAGTACTTTATTGAGGATTTTTGCATGCTTGTTCATTAGGGAGATTGGCTTGTAGCTTTCTTTTTTGGTTGGGTCTTTTCTGGTTTTGGTATCAAGTTAATTCTTGCCCCTAAGAGAATTGATTTATTTTCAATTTCATTAAACAATTTGAAGAGGATTGGTGTTAAATCTTCTCTAAATTTCTAGAATCCTACCATGAATCTATCAGGACCTGGTCTCTTGTTAGTAAATTTTTAATTACATTTTCAATTTCTTTAAGTGATGTTGGGTTATTCAAAAGTTTCATATCTTCTTGATTCAGCTTTGGTAGTTCACACATTTCTAGGCATCTGTCTACTTCTGAATTTTTCATCCTATGTAAGTATAGTTACTGATGATCTTCTGAATTTCCACAGTATCCATTCTAATTTCACCCTTTTTATTCCTCAATGCATGAACTTGAGTTTTTTCTTTCCTTTTTTTTTTTTTTGATAAAGTTGACTAGGGGTTTATCAATTTTGTTTATTCTTTCAAAGAACCAACTCTTCAATTTATTAATTCTTTGTGTTGTTTTCTTAGTCTCAATTGAGTTAATTTCTGCTCTGATCTTTGTAATTTCTTATCTATGGGCTTTGGGCTTGACTTGCTCTACTTTATCTAGAAGCTTTAGATGTAACATTAAGTTATTTGTGCTCACTTTGTTTTCCTGATGTGAGAATTCATTGCTATACATTTCCCTCTTAGGACTGCTTTTATTGCAGCCTATAGGTTTCAGTATGTTGTGTTTGCATTTTCACTTGATTGTAGGTATTGTTTAATTTCTTCTGTAATTTCATCAGTGACTCTTTGGTTGTTCAGGAGGATGTTATTTAATTTCCATGTGTTTATGGAGTTTTTGTGGTTTCTTTTAGTATATGGTTTATTTTAAAGAATGACCCATGTGCAGCTGAGAAAAATGTTTATTCTGATGTTATTGGGTGGACCATTCTGTAAACATCTACTAGGTCTATTTGTTCACGTATTTGATTCAGTTCTGCTATTTCTTTGCTGATTTTTTTTTGATCTAGCTGGTCTATTTGTGACAGTGGCATATTAAGGTTACATGTTGCAATTGTGTTATTGCTTATTTGATTCTTCATGTCTATTAATATTTGTCATATACAGTTGGATACTACTGTATTTGGTACATATATATTTATGATTGTTATCTCTTCCTCTTGAATTTTTCCTCTAACAGTTATGCAGTGACCTTATTTATTTTTTTTGATCTTTTTTTTGTATGATGTGCACAGTGTCTGCCAACAGGATAGCTACCTCTGCTTTTTTCTGGGTCCCCGTGCATAGAGTATTGTTTTTTTTTTTTCCTTTGGTTTTCAATGAGTTTCTTGTATACAGAGTCTTGTTTCTTGACTCATTCTGCCAGTCTGTTTCTTTTGATTGGTAAATTGAGGCCATTTATGTTGATGGTTATAATTGATATGTATTGGCTTATCTTTATCAAGTTATTTTCCTGTTGGTGATTCCCTGTTTTTTCCTCTGTTTAATTGTTTGCCATGCCTGGTGATTTCTTTCTGATGTTCTTAGAATTGTGGACATTTTTTCCACTATCTAGAATATCTTTCAATATGCTTTGTAGGGATGGATTTGTACTCATGAATTTCTTCAGTTGTTGTTTATCATGGAATTATCTTGATTCTTCTTTAGTTTTGAAAGATAGTTTTGCAGGGTACGTCAATCTATGTTGGAATTTGTTTTCTTTCAGGACTTGAAATACTTCACTCTAAACTCTATTTTGATTTGAGTGTTTGTGCTGAGCAGTCAGTTGTGATTCTAATGGCTTTTCCTCTATAAGTAATCTGTTTCTTTTCTCTAACAGCTTTTAATATTCTGGGGTTTTTTGTGCTGAATGTCTTGGATCTTGATTATTATATGTCTGGGTGAAGACTAAGTTTGGTTATGATTGTTTGGGCTTCTATATGCCTCACTTATCTGTATGTCAGATTCTGTTCCTATGCTAGGGAAATTTTCTGCTATCTCTTCTGCAAATAGTTTTTTAATGTCATTTATGTAGACTCCTGCTTCTTCATTGACACCCATAAGTCTTAATATCATTTTTCTTTGCATCATCTTGGTTGGAGCTGTTGAATTTTTATTTTATGATCCCTTGATATTTTTAAGTGATCTTTTCTTTCATGGACACTAGCCTCGATCCTGTCTTCAAGGTATGAATGTCTATCTTCAGCTTTGTTCAAGTGTTTTTTTACACCTTTCAGTAAAATTTTTAATTTCCTGTATATCTCTTTGAATCTGTTCATGCATTCTAATCCTTTCCTATATTGTTTATTCTAGGTTTCCATCATTTTCCTGTGCTCCTCTTTTTTATTGTTTTTTGTCTATGTCTCCTTTAGCTTTGTGGAGCAATTCTTTTATGCCATTTCTTTTTTTTTAACCTGTGAGATTATTTCTGATCTGATTTCCTCTATAGCCTCATAGATTTGTTTCTTTACATCACTTGGTATGTTTTCAGAGCTTTCAAGTGTGTGTCTTCCAATTTCTTCTATTTCTGTGTCCCCTGCACTTGTTCTGGGAGGGCTGGAGGTCTGAGTTTACATTTTGCTTTTTTGTTTTGTCATTTTCTCCTGTTGGTTTGAATTTCAGTCTTTTCAATCTTGCTAGTTTTGTAGCTTCTTTTTGCTTCCTAAGCCACTATCTCCCACTGCAGCCAGCCCAGCCCCCATAACTTTTAATTTGTGCTAAATTAAAGAAAAAAATCCTGCACATCAAGGCAAGGTGTTTTCAAAATACATGGTATTCTGCATATATTAATTATTATGACAAGCTAAATTTGATGTTCATTGGTCAAGTTAGAAATCAATCTTAAAATTCAAGTAATGCAACAGCTAAGATGAACATAGAATTTTAAATATAGAATGTTGATAATAATTATACATATAAAATATCTCCTATGCCAGTATAACTTTTTTAGTGTGATATTTCTGAATTTTTAAGGTGGCTCATGCATGCTCTCTTTGGGACCTTTTGATTTCTTTTTCTTTTTTTGATTGCTTGTTTTCCAACTGAAAATATTCCTTTGTGTCCTCATGAGTATGATGGTAACAGGTCTCCTCATCAGAAGGCACCTGCTGCTCTGTGTCCTGTGTACTTTCTGATTCCTGGTGTTACCTGTCTTGCATCTGAGAGCAGGTGGACAACTGGATGTGACTTTGCAAGTGAATGAGCTATAAGAATGGAGTTCATTCTGTTGAAAATAGCTGGGACCAAAGGCAAATTTTTAATTATTTCTACATTTTGTAGAAATTACCAATACTTTATGCCCTGACATCATTAGTTTGTTTGTGTAGATCAGATTGAAAAATTCCAACTCTAATGCTTTACAATAATATTTAAATGCATGCAACTTAAAACTGGCAAAGATAAAAAAGTAGATATAGGGTAAAGGAAGATTTCTGAAAGGATTGCATCTTTAAAAGGTTTAAAACAATTGTGAGCCTCCCCCTGATTTTAATAAGCAAAATCAGTTCTATTGTTTATAAGAAGGAATTGGTCACTCTTGTCTGGATTGTAGTTAAAACAAATAAACTAGTGTCTTCTTGTATGGAATTCACATTTTAACTTTTAATTAAGGCAGACTAGAGTGAGAGAGATTTCTGACTTAAATTATTGAACTTTTTAAACAAGGCATGATTAGAACAGTCTAGGTCAGTGATGGCAAAACTTTGGGAGAAGGAGTGCCCAAACACCAACCCAAAACCCACTTATTTACTGTAAAGGGCCAGTGCTGCGATCAAACCTGAATACTGAGGTGTTTGCTAAAACAAACTGTTATCTGACGCCCAGCCGCTGGGGAGACTTAGTGCGTGTGCCCTCTGTGCACACGAGCTACGGCTTGGCCTCTGCCGGTGCAGATCCACAAATCACCTCTCACACCTCATCAGCAGATGTAGAAACCGACCACGTGGGTTCTCCCTTGCCACAGTCTTCTGCGTGCTCCCCCGTGACATGGATTTCAGTGTTATTCGGTCTCTCCTCTGCCATTTTGCAGGACATCAGAGCTGGGGAGAGCTCTGGAGTCTGTCAACTCTCTGATGCTACAGATGGGGAAACAGAGGCTCAGCAAAACCACCATGTCAAGGGTGCAGAGCTTCTTTTGGTACATGGGCCCAGTAAAGTTTGTGAAGATGATGTCCTTTCTTATTAGTTTTTAAAAATGTCTCTAATCGTGTGTAAATCTATCATTAATATACCAGGTCAACTGATATTTACAATAATGCTCACACATGGCTTTGACTGTCTATTAGCTGGCATCGTTCCTGCAGCTGTTTCAGTCTCCATCAGGCTGTCACTGCTTCTGTATTCACTTTGGTTTTTAGTGGATGATAGACTGGTGAGGTTAATCTCCACTCAGCAAAAAATGTGAGCTAGAGTGAAGGGAGTCTATTTTTTTCTGAGTGAAACTTGTTGTTTCTTCAGAGTTTGAAAGTTTGTGTTAAGAGAGATTTAAAATATATTGGTTTTAGCAAAAGTGGTTACAGTTTGCAGAGATTTTTTAAAACATGTCAGATTTTGAGGTAATTTATATGAACAATTTAATTAACATTTCACGTACCTCAATGGAAGATTACTGCCACTGTATACATTCTACAGATGAGGCTGAGAAGGTCATCAGATGCCTGCTTGCTGTTCTAGGACTGGGATTCCAGCCAGGACATTAGGTTTCAGAGCCACTTTCATTGATGTGAGAAAAAAACTGGAAACTGATTGCAGCATGAAATCAGGTGAAGGAGCCAGCACTGAAGAGAACGGAATTCAGATTAATATTAGAGAACTGGTCATACTCTCAAGATGTAATGTAAAAGGCAGAGTTCAAGCTCCCTCACCCATGGGAGAAAAGCAAAAGTCTAAGACAAAAGACAAAGCTGGGCATGGTGGTGCATGCCTGGAATCTCAGCACTCTGGGAGGATGAGGCAAGAGGACTTCAAATTTGGGCCCAGCCTGGGTGACTTAGTGATTTAGGGGAACCCTATCTCAAAATAAAATTTAAAAAATTTAAGGGATGGAGATGTAGTTCAGTGCAAAGGCTCTAATTTCAATCCACAATGCTGCCAAAATTAGAAAATAAAATAAAGCAAAACAAAATAAAAGATAAAGACACAAATTTTTATCATCCTGGAGAAAAATGACCCAATTACGACCAACTATTATAATATAGCTATAAATAGAAACTTAGACTGTGAAAATTAACAAGTTTCAACCATGTCTACCATATTCTAAATTACAGTTCTGTCTTTTCTTCTCAGTGTATGTCCCTCTCCATGAGTTAAAAGCCATCACCACGGGTCCCTGAGATGTGTCCTGCCCTTTCTTACTGCAGGCTTCCTGTGGGGCTGTCACTGGGTGTCACCCTAGGAACCTCAGAGAGCTGTTTCTGACAGAATGCTCCGAAGAACATTTTAGCGACTTCTAAGATTTCAGCAAACGATTTTTTTAAATTTGATTATTTTGGGGGGGGACACAAATATTTAATGATGCATTGCTCTCCAGGGAAATGATTACAAACCTAGGAATAGACAACCACTAGTTTCTTACCACAACTGCCCTGTAAACTGTAACCTTTTTCTCTCCAAAAGACCCTTATGTCCTATGAAAACTATTGCCCCCAGAGAAACCAAAAACCTAACTTTATGACCCAAAGGAAAAATAACGATTCGTTGATTGACTGGTAAAAGCAGAGAACCCAGCTCCCTTCCCTGTGCCGTTTTGGCCTTCAGATTCTGTCTCCCTTCTTTAGCTCTTCCCTGCGAGCTCTCAACAGGCCTGAATAAGCCAGCTGAAACGAATCACTTCTTTGGTGCTCACCGCAGTGTTGAGCTCCTTTCCCCCAATCCGCAGGTCTGGACAGACGTTTGGTATCTGAAGGCTCAGAGTCCTCCCCAGAACCCTTCTTTGGCATGGAGCTGGCTTGACCATCATAGTCTCTCACGTGATGAACGCACTGCCCTACATCCAGTACTTCTGGAGGAGCCTGGTCAGCTCGGCCAGGAACTGCTGACTCTCCAGCAGCACCATCCTGGTGACAGCGAATGATAGTAGAGACTCATCCTGGATTAGGATTTTGCTCGATGTCCTTTCTGAATTTGAGAGCTTTGGAGAGGCTGGTGTTCACCTTTAGGACTAAAATGTCCTCCAAGTTCTCGCGCATGGGGAAAGTGATTTGATCTTGGTGTGCATTGTCCTCGATAGTAGCTAAGCTAAACTTTGGGAGGCAGGGCCCCGGTGGAAGCAGGTCACTGTGATGTGGAAGGTGTATTCTCGTCCCCAGCTCTGCCCTTCTCTTTCTTTCTGCTCCTGGCCACCGTGGAGTGAGCACCTTCTTCTCCACCAGGCCTTCTACCATTTTGCTTTTGCCTTGGAGCCAGTCGATCGTGGACTGAAACCGTGAGCCACAGCACATGTCTCCTCCTCTAAGCTGTTGGTGTTGGGCTTCATGTCACGGCACCATGACAAAGTGATGCAGATCCTGGGGAGGAGGAACAGCTCTGTGACTGAACCCGTGAACCCGGGATGTCCTGATATGAACAGTTGTTTACCCGCTGTCTCTCTTTACACGACACTAGCACAAAGCCACTGCAGCAGCCTGGGCACCATATGGAAACATCCTCTGAGGATCACACCTCACTGTGTGCTGATTTTCCATGTTTGCCGCAGGCCACAGCATCGTGGACTTTCTGCCACTCCACAGCCGGGATGCTTCCTCCCTAGTTTCCATAACTTTCCCCTCGCGCTCCTTTAAGCTGTTCTGGACAGACAGGTTCCTTGATGGACAGATGAATTCTGCTTCAGCTCCGCAGGACGAGGCAAAGTCTGCACCAGCGAGCTTTCCTTGCAGCTGATCCTCTCTGAAAGGGAGTTTGGGTCACGCACCTCCAGGTCCTGACCCAAGTCACTTGAGTGTCTTACTGGCCTTCCCAGTTTTATCTCCTGTCAGTACCAGTGTCTCGCTGTGTGAGTTTCCTACACAGAACTCGCGTTAACTCCATGTCTTTACGTGCCATCCAGCCCTGACATAGCGAGCCACGTTAGGTGGCTCCTGATGCCCCCTAATATGATGCTGTTAGTTTGTTCAGAGACCCCAGACACATCTAGGTGACTGTCTTTCAGGTGTTCTGTGGTACCCGGAACCAAACCTTGGCTCTAACACCAATTAGCTATGAGATCTTGGTCAACATTTTGGCCTCTCCGTCTCAGCATCAGTGGTGACCTCGGCCACCAAATGCTTTGTCTCCTTTTCTTCATCAGTAAAGTGTGAACAACAACACTGTCTTTCTCGAAGGTTGTCGGGATTAAATTGACCGACAGCAGAACCTGGCACAGAGGAAACGCTTGTCGAGTGTCAGCTATGGCTGTTAATGGTCTGACCTAATGTGCAGGAAATGGGCCTTGATTACTGGATTGTGAGGCAAAAAGGACACAGAGGTGACTGCTTTGTCCTTCGAAGCACGCTCGTTAGGGAGACACTGTAGCATCTACTTCCCACGAGGCTCTGATGCAAGTGGGGTTTGTCAGAATAACTCTGCCACCCTTCTTTCCCCCGGCTCAGGTCTGCAGGACAACCCGTGGTCCTGTGACTGTCACATTTCCGCAGTGATCGAGCTGTCCAAGGTCACCGACCCTGCCGTGGTGCTGCTCGACCCCCTGATGCTTTGCAGTGAACCCGAGCGCCTCGCTGGGATCCCATTCCAGAAGGCTGAGCTGGAGCAGTGTCTGAAGCCTTCAGTGATGGCCTCGGCCACCAAGCTCACATCTGCCCTGGGCAGCAATGTCCTGTTGCGATGCGATGCCACAGGCTTCCCCACCCCGCAGCTCACGTGGACCAGATCCAACAGCCTGCCGGTGAATCACACAGGTATCAGCTCTGTTCACAGAGGTCTGAACTTAACGTCATGTTTCTGTGCAACTTGAAGTTGGCTGGTTAACTCTAATAAAACCTGCCATGATTGCCGGATGCCAGAGATCTGCTGGGGCTTTCGTTGTTGTTTTGCAAGGCTAGAGATCACACCCAAGTCTTCGAGCATACTAGGGAAACGCTCTTCCACTGAGCTGTCCCCATAGTCCCCCTGATGCAAGGGATCTGAAGACTGTATTATTGGTTAATATTTTCTTTGGTTTATTTAATGACCTAGATGGCATTACACAACCTAAGATAGAAAGCAACATGATACAGTAGACAGATGATTCCTGACAATGTCTTTTTCATCTTGGATAGAGCTTAATTCAAAATATATAACCATGGCCAGGCGTGGTGGTGCATGTCTCTCATTCCAGCACTTAGGAGGCCGAGGCAGGAGGATTGCCTTGAATTTGAGGCCAGCCTGGGCTACATAATGAGTTCAAGACCAGTGTAAACTACATAGCAAGATTTTGTCTCAAAAAACAATGTATAACCATCAAAAACCTTTTATAAAGGGACTTCTATAGAAGTTTCTTACTTTTGAGTAGTTGTGTAAATAACAAATCATTCAGTATGGAGAAAAACTTAGTATGAAGAAGAAGTACAAACTTAGTATGGAGAAAAAGTACAATTCTTAGAAATAGTGATTATACAGACTATGTGGATCCTTCTCTGCAATCCATGCAATGGCCTCAGTTTTAACAAGACTAGCTAACAATGAGAGGGGTATATTTTTAAAACTCTTCAAAACTTAAATTAAAATCAAGGTTATAAAATAAAACTGGATGGACTAATAATATTAAAATTTAATATTTCTATACATAGTTACTAAACAATTCACAGTTTAAGCTTGAGTTAATTTGGGGATATTCTGTTGTATACATGATTCTTCCTCAGAAAGCTTCTGGAATCAAGACAGAATGGAAATACAGTCAGATTTTAGTGTTTAAGAAAGCAAAAGTCCAATTTTGTAAAAACTTAATATCTCAAAGAAATATATAATTTAGTTTATCTGGGTTAAATATACAATGAATAACTTCAAATACAAATGACAACTCTTCCACGTTAGAAAAAG
The DNA here is from genome assembly GCA_004027295.1 of Dolichotis patagonum. Lineage (NCBI taxonomy): Eukaryota > Metazoa > Chordata > Mammalia > Rodentia > Caviidae > Dolichotis > Dolichotis patagonum. Next base: position 3,259 of record PVJX010029735.1, on the reverse strand, counting down.
ATCTGCTACCTTCTGGCTGCTTTGGGGGTAGATGCATTTAATTACCGTGAAAAGCATCTTGAGAACTATTTAAGTAAGGTCTCACAATAAAGATCCTATAGAATCACAGTTAAAATTGGAAAAGGACTTTTAAGATCACTTTGTCTTTTTGAGACTATGTCGTTCAGGCAGGCCTTGAACTCACTTTGTAGCCTAGGCTGGCCTTGAATTCACAGTGATCCTCCTGCCTCAGCCCCCTGAATGCTGGGATTATAGGTGCCCTGTCAGTATTACTTTGTCTCATCCCTTTTACAAATGCAGAAACAGGTCTAAAGACACAAATTGATTTGTCAAAAATCGCGTATTTTTTGGTGGACAAGAGTTCACTAAATCTCCTGATTTCCATGCCCATATCCTTCTAAAATATCATTCCCTGTGCAACTCTCAGAAGAGCTGGCAGGCCCTGGGCTTCTTGTGAACCATTTGTAGAGCATGACCTGTGATGGGATTTCTGTGCAGCACCATCTCCCTGCTGGTGGTGGCACAGGGAGGCCGGCAGGACAGGCAGCTGTTTCCTCCTCGGTTGGCATGCGTGCTCAAGCTATGCCCTTTTTTCTCACGGACCACACATTTGTTTTCTTTCAGTAATTCAAGAATCTCCAGGAGATGGAGTCAGATGGTCCATAATAAGCTTGACAGGCATTTCTTACAAGGATGCTGGCGATTACAAATGCAAGGCCAAAAATCTGGCTGGGGCGTCTGAAGCTGTGGTGACCGTGATGGTGGTTGGTGGTGTCACAACCACCGTATCACCCGACACTTCCGAAAGCGGAACGGGAGGTCACCCCGAGCCGGAGGTCCAGCCAGGACCGGGAGGACCCACGTCCACAGCCCTTTCACTGTCCTCCCCCGGGCCCTCTTTCTCCTCTTCTTTCTCCCCCTCTTCTTCCACTTCTCTCCCGGCTTCCACCGCGTCTCCTCCCTCGGTTGTTTCCTTCGCGTCGTCTCCTCCTTTGTCCTCCGGTGTTTCTTCAGCAACCCTGAAAAGCAGCATTTCATCGGGAGAGGCCAGGGCGGGCAGGCGCTCTCTGCAGCTGCGCCCAGATGGGGCCGAGAGGGACAGAGCCTGGCGTCCTCCGGCCAGCGGCGCCCCAAAGGCACAAGAGCTGGCGCTGCCGGCGGAGGCCGATGCCACCATAGAGGACCTGAGGGTGGTCAGCGAGACTGGGGAGAGCGTGACCCTGACGTGGAACGGTGTCAACGCCACGCAGCGCTCCGCGGTGACCGTGCTGTATTCCAAGTACGGCGAGAAGGACCTGCTGCTGCTGAACGCGGACCCCAGGGACAACCAAGTCACCATAGACGGCTTGGAGCCGGGCAGGCAGTACCTGGCCTGCGTGTGTCCCAGGGGAGCGCCTCCCCGGATGGACCAGTGCGTCACCTTCTCCACCGACACGGCGGGAGGGGACGATCCCCAGTGGCTTTTCCTCGTCGCCGTCACCAGCGCTGCCTGTGTCGTCGCAGTGCCATTGATTTGCTTTTTACTGTACAAAGTTTGCAAACTACAGTGTAAGCCGGATGCTTTCTGGGAAGATGATTTGTCCAAAGAGACTTATATCCGGTTTGAGACCCTGTCGCCCAGGTCTCAGAGCCTCGGGGACCTCTGGACTCGAAGGCACAGAGACGACTCGGAGAAGCTGCTGCTGTGCTCCCGGTCAAGCGTGGAGTCGCAGGTGACTTTGAAAAGCGGGGGCTGCAGGCCGGAGTATTATTGCTGAGGCCTGCGGCCTGGGCCTGCGTGAGCCCCAAAACCAGGGCGCTGAGGTTCGGCTGACCCTGTTTGTGAGACACAAATGGAGTGCTTCTCACTGGTTTTACAGCAAACACCGTGCAACTTCCAAACTGAAAGGACAGCCTTGATTTTTGTTGCCTGGAGGATGGCCGCAGAAATAATTTCTTGGGCAGTGCTTCTTACATTAACAATAATTCTTACAGTTAGTCCTTACAAATACACTCATGTAAAGAGAGTTCTGACAAGTAGACCGCATTTTTAAAAAGATAGCTTTTTGAACAGCGAAGAAAGATTAGCATGAGCGGCTAAGCCTTGCTGTTCATTCACGTGCAAAGTGTTTTACTGAGGTCGCTGTGGACTTCGCAGCTGCTGCTGAGGGCACGAGCATGCAGTGGTGAAGAATTCGGGTTCTCTGAGGTTTAAATACATCTCAGTGGGGAGGGGTGTTTCCGTGTCTCTGTATCCTTACGCATCATGGTACTGGAGAGTCGTGTTCATATTCCATGTTCAAACATCTTCCCTCATCCCTAGAAAAATGAGATTAAAAAGATGAGCATGACCAATATCCCATTATATCTGTGTGTGTGTGTGTGTGTGTGTATAATTTAAGACATGCTGATAGATTGTGATAAATATAAAGTAATGTGCTAATTTTAAAAGTGTCTTTTGATATTTTTCTTCTATTTTCATTCTTTGTCTTTGTTTTGTTTTTATTTTTTTTTTAATCTGTTTGGTCAGGAGATGTACCCATAGCCAAATGACCACAAGCCATTTGTTTTCTTTTCTTTTGATGCATTATATTTTGAATCTCTGGACAAAAAGAATGACTCTGAAATTACTACTATTTGAAACTCTTTTTTTTTTTTTAAGATCCCAAAAGGTTATTTGAGGGTTCTGAAAGAAAAACTTCAAAGGACTCACTTGGTCAAGCTTTTATCCTAGGTTTAAAACCTCAGGGGAATTGGAGTAGGTTAGTGAATACATAGGAAAGAGACTTCATAATTAATATTTAGGGTTTTTTTAAGGAACTGTTTATTAACTGTGGTAGATTATGAGAGATTGCGCCTGATAAGACCAACAGAAGCTGCGAGGCCCCGTCTGGTGTCTCCTAGGGTAGCCGTGGGCATCACTCAGCAGTATGATGCGGCTCCCTGGGGATGTCCCCAAAGTCCCTCAGCAGAGGCAGCTGTCATCAACCTCAAAATAAACCACAGCTCACGAGAGCTGAAACTCTGAAAAATGCCCAGTAACGGCCAAGAGCGGATGCAGGTATCAGGAAGGGGAAGGGTGCTTGCCACGCTGAGTGTGCTCTCCACCGCCACCTGGGCTCCCAGCAGTCCCCGGCCCTTACCTCTGGTCTGCTGTCCCTTTCTCTCTTACACAGCGGTGCCAGAGTGAATTGCTGGGGCATCACCCCATGCTGAGACACACCTTTGAAGGGGAGAAGTCACCCTTGGGAGCTGGCTCACTGGGGCCCCTAACACCCTC
>PVJX010029734.1:0-22667 GCA_004027295.1 Dolichotis patagonum | reverse complement strand
AACTATTAAAATAAGGGAAATTCTGATCCTGTTCCTTTTAAATCTTTCACTTGGATTCTTAAGTAAAACATTTCTTAGCCCTTTTAGTGATATAAACTGACATTTAAAGTACAGTGATAATTCAAAAAGTATTTGTTTTATAAAAAAGATTTTTAAAAATGAACAATACATCCTCAAAAAACAATAGCATGTCTTTGGCTTTTTAGTTACCGAAAGCACTCTAAAATTCAATTCATTTGTTGTAAGTAGGTATTATTTCATTCTTTATAAGTAGCTTAAATATGTGTCCCAGTATATTAATTTCAGACAACATAGATTAACATTGAAACTATCAGGACAAATGTGTCTGTGGGTTGTATACCTTCTCATATTCTAAATTTACTCTAAGAGAAAGAAAACTGGGCTGCAAGCTATACAGAATTTCTGAACTCAAAATTCCATAATGCATTAACAGTATGCTTAAATGAATGTTAGGATAATAGTTCTCCACAGAGGTAATGATTGCAAAGGTAATACTTGAAAAATATTTCCCAGAGTTCTGAGCATGTGATGTCTCAGTAAATATAGGTTTTCTTATTAATACTATTGAGATTTTTATTATGCCTGTTGCAATTTAAATTTAATTATCTTTCAATTTGAGTCAAATGAGGAAAGATGAATGTGAAGTTTATTATTAAAAATGGAAAATCCTATACGAAGCACAATATAATGAATTATGACAATTTCATAGAAAAGTTTATCTCAATCTCTAAAACATATTATCCTTCATTCATGTAGTTAAAATGTACTCAAAAATGTGTAGACAACATATAACTTTTTAATTTGAATAACCTCTGAACATCCCAGTAGCTATGTAGTAGATTACCTGATCAGAGGATTAATATGAAGAAAATTTTTTAAATTTTTTATTGTGAAGTTTTTCTTTAGATTTATTAAAACGTTTTAGGCAATTCATAAGCACATATCTTCTAACTTTTATGTTTTTTTTTATTTTAAAGGAAAAAACAAAAAGCAAGAAGCAACAAAGATAAAAAAAAAAAAGCAAAATGAAAAAGACAACAACAAAAAACAATGGTGTTATAAGATTTCACAAGATGACAGGAATGTAAGTTGTTATATTGCAATTGCTATACTTGCAATTTGTTATATTGCAAATTGTTATCCTCAAGGTAATTGCTCAGGCTACCAGGTACAAGCATGCAAGACTGACCAAACAATATAATTTCCCTTTGAGCAGTTTCTTTCCCTTTTACTGTATATATTGTAACCTTTGGGTCTTTTTTACTCTTTCAATTTTTTACGCTAGTGAGACAATATAGTGCTTACACATGCAATTCTCATTTATTTCACTTGCGAGTATGGTTTCTAGTTGTATTCATTTACCTATTAAAGCCTCAAGTTTATCATTCTTTATGACTGCATATTGTTCAATTATGTAGAAATACCACATCTTTTTGATTCATTCCTCACTTCATGGGCATTTGAGTTATTCCAAGATTTAGCTATTACAAAATTGTGCTGCTATACACATGGGTGCACATATATTGCTGTGATATGATGTTTTCAGTTCTTCTGGGAAAGTACACTGACGGGGAGTAGGTGGGTCAAAAGGAACCTCTAAAAATGGGAACCTGAGATGAATGCATAATTCTCAGATGAAGAAATACAAATGGCAAATGAATACAAGAAAAAAATGTTCAACATGGAATGCAAACCAGAACAACACTGAGATACCATCTCACCCCAGAAAGAATAGCTAACGTCAAGAAATTAACCAGTAGCAAATGCTGGCTGGGCTGTGAGGAAAAATGAACGCTTTTCCCTTGTTGATGGGAGTGTAGACTGGTGACTGGTACAGTCACTGTGGAAATCAGGATGGACAGTCCTCAAAAAACTACGATTAGAGGTTCCATTCAACCCAACTATTTTTTTAAAATAATTTATGAAACCATTTACATAGGGGAAATTCTAGTGTCAATGGAATAATTGAGCATTAACCATTCTTTAAGCATCTTTAAAGGGAAAAAATTTGCCGCTTTGTTTTAAAAGTAAATTATTAAAAATAAAGTGTTATTAAAAGAAAGTAAAGCATTTCCTTCAAAACTTCAAATATGCTTCAAAGTAGTTAAGAGTAAAGCTACAATTTATTAACTTATTCACTTTAATGTATTAAAATCAATGGGAGAAATTTGACTTTTGTTGCTTAAGTAAATTTTCTTTTACACAATTCATGGATTGAAATTGGCTTTCTATTGTTAAAAGTTTTATTTATGTGATATCTAATATTGATAGTCTGAAATGGAAATCTTATGTATTTTCAATTGAGCCTCCGTGCGATATATACTTACATTTATCAACATCCCCTCTAGCTTTTTTATATTATCGATCATATTATAAGAGCTCTATAATCTCTTACTATTTCAGTTTTGCTAGAACATCACATTCATTAACACTAACTGCGTTATTACATGACTAATTTTAAATCTGATGAAAAATTAATCCTTCTCCTTTTCAAGAGTAGGAAATGCTACCTAATTGAAATGTTAACTGTATTTTGACTTAGGGTCGTAGAAGCACACAAGAATATATGCTCAAATATGCAAACTGTACATACAACTTAAAGTATGTTAAAGTACAATATAATTTCCTCTAGTACAAAGTTTGATAAAATTCTACCCTTAAATTAGTCATGTACCGGTAGACTAAGAAAGACCTGTAGTTTGCTTGTATCCTTAAATATTGGAAAACATATAGGGGCTATATGCTTCAATTAAAGGAAGTAATGTAATTTGAATTGGAAGATTTAGTTCCTTGGGCCTCAACTCTATCCTTCAAGGGAAATTTTTATTTTTTTCTCCTTAAGTTTAATAGATATATTCTTTTTGATATTATGTTACCATGCTTTCATATTATACTACTATATTTTGACAGATTGGAAATTAAGCCAAAATTGATACATTGCTCTTTAGTAGACTTAGTGAATGTGTTCATATCCTTTGAGAAATCTGGGAAAGTATTATTGTGCCTGTGGGGGACTCACAGAAATCAGAAAGCTCACCTTGTATTAACAATTTATGATGAAAATGTGTATTAACAATAATAAACCTATTTTATTAATTTTTATTAGTTTTATTAATGCAGTTTAATTTTATTTATTTATTATTTAATCTCAATTTATTAACTTTTAAAAATTAATTTTATTAACAATTTCAAAGTTATAAGTCATCAAGAAAAACAGGCTAAATAAATGAAGGCATATATATTTTGGACATCCAAGGAAGCTCAGGAAATCTGTTCACATCATACGTTGCTTGTTCTTTCTGCCTGATAGAAGATCAATTCTGCAAGTGAGGTATGTAGATTTCCTTACATACTTGGATTTTGACACACCTCTAGTTGATGGAACAGTCTACCCTACAAGACATTATCCACAAAGCCAGACCTGGGAAACCAATAAGTTTGCTCCATAATTAGTGCTAAACTGGGATGATTTTTCTAACAGAAGTCAATTCCTAGCAATTATTCCTACTATGTTTACATCAAAATTAGAAGACTCTATAGAGGAATATTTTGCTATAATCTGAAGAAAAATGAATCAAATAATATTTCATTCATATCACAAAAATAAAAATATAATTTATGAATTAAGCTGTATTTACTACTGACTCATTTCATATATACTATTTGTGGCTCCTCAGGGTCTATAAATTTAATTTTAGTTTGTATGCCATTATGTAACAATCCTGAAACGTTATCTGTCCAATGTCCCCAGAGACAGATAGCCTCAAGCTGACAGAAATTATATTCCAATAAATAAAAATAACATCAATTCAGAGTTTTTCATGGCATTGTGCTCCTCTTCCTTTGCTAAGTATCAAATGCTTGTCAAAATTTTGAAAATAAAACCTTCCCAGTCCAATTGTTCATATGCAGGATTGCCAAAAACTGCGCATTCTTATAAGTTAGTTTACAAGAAGTGGAAATATGGCAACTTTATCAAATTTCTTCAGTACAAGAACTGGATGATGGCAGTGACGCCAGTCTGAGCAGCACTTCGGATCATCAGTATCTGAACAAATACCCTGCCTGAGAGACACTTAGGGTAAACTGCTAAGTGGTTCATAACGAATTCCCAAAAGTTATTATCTTAAATCTGCTCAGCACAATATTCTGAAATGTGTATTGTTATTTTCAACAATGTAATATTTTATGTAATGACAAGAAATGGTTGGTTGAATAATTTGAAATGTAGCTGTTGTTCAAGTGGTCTTTACTTTCCGGACACTTGATGTTAAATTTCAGCTTTATTATTCAACAAGTTCTTAATAATTGACCACAATGTAATGTTCTTTTGCAGGAATTTATCAAATATTCTAATGAATGTGACTTTTCTGAGACTTTTTTCTTCATGTATGCTTGTGTGTATGTGCATTTTTGCGAGTGAAAGTTATTTTATTATTTGAACATTGCAACTGTATAAGGAAAGCATATGCTTTCTACCATCTAGGAATAGAATAATGAAATTATTTCTATTTTGTCTCTCAAGAAACTGTTATGTGCATCAATGTGACATAATAAGGGATGCAGAAGTGGCTGAGAGCACATCCAGTGATCTGATCTTTCACAATGGGGCCGAAAACATATACTGGAGGAAGACAGCTTCCTTAATAAATGGGGTACTGGAGACACTGGCTATCCTCACACGGGACATCAAAGGAAAATCACAATGAATCAAAGATCTAACTTTTAAAACAGAAATACTTAATCTGCAATGTGATAAAATAGATAAAGCTCTGGAAGTCAGAGGCACACTCCAGGAGTTTTTGAGCAGAACTCCAGTGGCATGAAAAATACCATCATGAATCAATGATTCATCAATCACATCAAATTAAAAACGTTTACTACAATAAAGAAAACAACCAGTGTTGTAAAGAGACAACCTACAGAATGAGAAAACAAGTTTTCCAGCTATTCTTAGACACAGGACTAATACTTAAGAGTGTAGGAAAAACAGAAAAAATACATACCTACAAATAAAATATTCAATAAAAATGAACTAATGAAAAGTATAAACACTTCACAGAAGAAGTATTACTGTCCTATAATACATGAAAATATGTCCATTATCTGGGCCTTTAGAGAACTGCAAATTAAAACAATGCTGAGATTTAATCTTACTCCAAAAAGAATGACAATTATTAAGAAATCAAATAAAAAGAATTGTGGGTATGGCTGTTGGAGGTAGAAGTCCTTCAGTGTTGCTGATAGGAATATAAATTAGTCCAATTAATATGGAAATCAATATGGAGAGTCCTCAAAGAACTAAAACTGCAAATTCCATTTCACTTCACCTCTCTGCCTCTAGGAATCTTCATGAAATATTTAAAGATATCATGTTACAGTGACACATGTATACACATGTTTATAACAGCCCAATTCATAACAGATAAGTCCTTGAAGCAGCCTATGTGTCCATCAGTCTACCTGTCCAATTAATAAAGAAATTTTGCTGTTTATGTACAGTGGAGTGCTGGAGTACTGCCATACAGAAGGACAAATTTGAGGAAAATGCTTACACCTGGAAACCATAACGTTAAGGGAAACATATAATACATATAAAGTGAAATACTGCATGGTTTATCTTTTATGTGAAACACAAATATAAATAAAGAGCAAAACGAAATATAGGGAGCCAAAAGAATTACTTTTTCCAAGTGGAAATGAAATCAAAAGATGGAGGCATGAGATAGGGAAGAGAACAGCTACCTACCATATTAAAATGCTGGTTATTGACGATACTTGGGCTGCTCATGTCTGTAGTGCTAAAGTTCAATATGTGGTTCTGAAGGCTAATTAATTACACTAAGGTATCTGCATTTCTGAAAATCTTCTTATGCAACTCACAATTTTATAAGACAAATTAATATATGAAAACAGCATTATATAGCTGGATGATCTCCAGAGTATGAATGAATGGTATGTTCTGTCCTCTAGCTAAATCTGTATGAAGTGTCTCAAACAGAGTATGAAGAGAGTATGAAAACTACGTATGAAGAGAGAAAACGTGGAAAACTATGAAATATTTGATGAATATCACAGAACAATTGACACAGGGATAATCAGCATGCCCTGGACAGAAAAAGAAATGGCCAGTAAACAAATGAATAAAAACAAAATAGAAGATTTTTTCAGATGAAGAAAGACTTTTGGTACAGACCTTTCAGCTACCAGCATTAATTCTTCAACATTTACCCAGATCCTTCTTCCTTCCATTGCAGTCCCCTTGGTTTCCAGATTTGTAACTGGATCCTCTCTATCTCCTGTGTACAAACAGTGGCTTTTATAAGCCAGTCCCTTGACACTTAGATATTTATCTTGCATTAAATCTGTTTCTTTAGTAAAGATTGACTGATATAAGCTTAGAAGTTCTAAACTAATAGTTGTGTACCACATTGACCTTATGGAGTTTTTGGGTTGTCTAAGTATTTTAAAATGATCAATTTAAAAATCAAATTGTTTGTTTTCATAAAAAAGAGCTATATCTACCAATATTAGGTCAGTGTCTCAATTGTTTTTACCAATTTTTGATTTAATCTATTTCTTATTTTCAAAATATACATATTATCATAATTGCATTATCATTTATTCAGTAAAATTAAAAGAAAATTTTCTTCATACTGCATTTTTTATAAAAAATGGATGTCAGTTGAGCAGTAGAATATTTGTAAAGTGAAAAACATAAAATCTGTGAAGAAAGTAGGTTGTTATATATATGCATGTGGACACACGATGACTTTACAAGGAAATTAAATGTGTTTCTTGAACACAGAAGAGTATGAATCATACTGAACTGAGAAAAGCTAAACCAATTAACTGTTTTCCAATAAAAAATACTGTATGCTGTTAGGAAGATGGCATATTTGGTTAAACAGTCCTCTTATCAAAATATTCTATGAAAGAATGCACATTTTGTACTATATATATATATATATATATATATATATCACTTGAAATGTCAGTGAGCCCAAAAATATGAACAAGTACTTACAATGTGATTTTCTTGATAAAAATTGAAAATAATGAACATTTTATCAATTTCTCTTAGTTGTGAGAACATGGCCATAAATATCTCTACTCTATTAGTGAAAAGCATTAACATCATCTATTAACCATAGTACTTGTGATAGTGGAGTACTAGGAACTGTGGTATTTTTTGTTCAAAAATTTCTTGATCATGGGTTGAAATATTTCCAGTCTTTACTATTTTACAGTTTCTGTGTGAGCAATTTAAATGAACACAGTGGTCCAACACAAGAAAGCAAAGCCTTAAGACAGAAGCCAACAATACTAAACAGTAGAGGACATTTTAAAACCTCAACTTACAGATTCTATATTCAGAACACTCTGAGAGCTAGACAGAGCTGAAGCTGGATACATATACAGCTGAAACCATCAGGCCACATATGTGGAGAATTTAAGAATGATGAATTTTGATATTTGATGAATGAAATATGTAAGCAACACACTAGTCAGAGGGCTGGGTCACATTTTTTTTTTTTTTTTGAACCGGGGATGGAACTCACGACCTCGCACTTGCTAGGCAGGCGCTTAAGCCACTGAGCTAAATCCCCGGCCCACATCTTTTAGCTGTATGCATTAATATTTGAGAACAAAAACTCTTTGAGATGGCATTATAATTTATTTTTATTTTTTTAATTTGATTTTAAAGAGGGTAAAATTAAACAGAACCAAACAGAACAGAATATATCATAAGAAAATAATGTAAGAGACACAGAATTCAAAGCAAGACAACCAGAGATCTTCACTGTCTATCACACTGTCTCTTGTTTTCTTCCAAATAGTTGTCCATATCTTTGCATACAATGAATTCATACAAAACAAAATAGTATAAAACTGATCAGAACAGGACGATGCAGGCATTTTAGGTCTTCAAGACCAGACAATAGGGAAGTCAACAACAGCTGCCATAATGTCTCTTGTTCTCTTCAAGATAGCTGTCCATACCTTCACTTATGTTGAAATTAAACAAAACAGACTAAAATCACTCTGAACAAAGGAAGAGAAGTTTAAAGATCTGAAAAACATTTAGCCTGGTCACTATATAAAAAATGATGAGCATTTTCTGAAAAGGAGATGAAACCGAATGATCATTTTATTAGGAAATCAGTGTAGATTAAGTGAATTCAGAGATGATTCATCATGACAGGCAGAATGATTCCCAGGGCACTTTGAAGATTACCCAGCCTCCTCCTCCTTCCACCACAAGCTTAGGCCAGAGAAAAGGAGATAAATCAAACAAGAGGCCTGCAGTGTTCCGGGACTTTGGCCTCCTCAGCTCCTCAGATATCTACAATTTCTCTTCTCATTGCTTGCAGAATGACCCACATGCAATAGCAGCCTGTGAGAGCAGGGACTGTCATCTGTGAAAGCGACTGCGTAGGGCTAGCCCAGGAAGCGCAGCGCGACGGAACACCCAAGCCCTTCCTCTGTGGTAGGTAGGAATGTGCAAAGTAGGAAAGGAAATTAAAAATTTGATGTATAGTTGTCCATGTCAGAACTTTGAGATCCTGTCCCAGGGTGACAAAGAATAGAGCTCCAGCGGAAGTGATGTGTGGGTTACATGTATTTTGAATATATAAAGACAAAGAAGGAGCATCCTTGCTAGCCAAGAGACATCCTAAGGAGCTTGGCAAGGAAGACTTTTTGTTGAGGGAGTCTCAAATGGAATTCTAAGGGAGCTTGGACTTTTGGTAAGCAATACGATCTTTTCTTCCCTTATAGGAGATTACATATTTTTCAGGGTCCAATCTATGCTGTCTTTAGTTTGCTTAAGAACAAAACCTTACCTTGAAATTTACCAGTGTTTGATTTGGATGAGACTCTGGGCTTAAAAAATTTGAATGGTCCTGCCAAGAGGTAAAGTTTTGAAGCTACTGGGATGGAAAATATTTTGCATGTGGGAAGAACGTGAATTTTGTGAGTTAGAGATGAATGAATTTTATGGTTTTCATGTGTCTCTAAAAACTCCAAATAATCTCCAAAATTATTATATTAGGTAATAATAATTCTACGTGGAAAAATTTTATTCTAAATTTAATCAACGCACACTCTTTACAGATGGGACTTAACAATAGGCATTAAGGTCATAAGAGCTGCATTGTCCTGAATGAATGAATGTTGAATGTACAGTGGCTTGGTGTAGGAGTTTGATGTTTCATACTCCCTCCCCTTTTTACTATGAGGAATATTATTACTATTATTAAGACAAGGCCTCATTGAGTAGCTTAGCCTGGCCTTAATCTCACTAGGTAGTCTGAAACAGCGACCCTCCTGCCTCAGTCTCTGGATTGCTGAGATTGCAGGAGTGCACCACCATCCCTGGCTCCCTTCGGATTTTAAATAGAATATAAGCATAAGGCACTTTGACTCCCTGGGTCTTAGATTTCCAAGCTCCAAAAAAGCAGATCAATATATTTCTGTTCACTATGAATTACTCAATTTGTGAAGTTTTGATATTGTATCCAAAAAGGGCAAAGGTAGTTTATTATAAACTTGAAAGAAATAAATGACATTTAGATGTTTCTTTATGATCCAAGAGGTTGTATATAAAATTTCCACTAATGAAACAAGATTTGAAGCACATAAGTGATATCATTTGAAATTTTATACTTAGATATTTGTATGTCACTATGTATACACCTCCAAAACAGAAGATATACAAGCATTAAAGCATAGATCAAAATATAATAGGAAAATATATATAAACACAAGATAGTTAAAATAATTTTACAGCTGCTTTCTCTTGGCTCATTGAAGGGAAAGATTTGTGCTGGTAATTTTCTGGACAATGTTTCATGCCTATATTTTATACTCTGTGAAAACAACTACTGTGAATATAATAGTACACCATGTGTTGATTTTTGTTACTTTCCTACTAACCTGTTTTGAAACTCTGCTTTACTCTTATTTCTTACTTTTTTCTGTTTAAAATTAAAAATTATGCATGATATTTAAATTTTAAAAATAATATTCTCTTTCATTAAGATATTAGAATTTCATTCCACTGAGAGAACAGAAATAGCTTTCGGCATCAGCAAGTCAGTCACTCTTGAGATAAAGTTATTGTCACAAAGTATAAGGAATTATTACAGTCACTTCTGCTTTCAAAAAGTTGATCTTATTAGCTTAGCATAACACATCCATCATACTACTAATTTAATTCAAATTTCATAAAAGTAAATGTTTTATGCACTGAAGAAATAAGGAAAAGCCAATGAATCAATCATATCCTTTTATTTTTATGAATCTTGCACTTTTTAGCAATATTCTACATGTATTACTTAATCTATAATTACTTTCAAAATGAAGTCGCTAATCTACAAGTCCATTTTTGTGTTAGTACCTGGATTTTTTTGTAGCATACCTTTGTACCAAAACTAGTCATTAGGCAGTGTGATGCCTCTAGCTTTGTTCCTGTTTTGAGGCTTGCTTTGCCTATTTGGAGTCTCTTTTCCCTCCATATGAAATTTAAAATTATTTCTAGATCTATCAGGAATGTTAGTGGTATTTTGATAGTGATCACATATGTAGATTCCTTAGATACTATTGCAATTTTAACATAATTCATACCATCCAAAAATAATGAATGTCTTCCTAGTTTTCTAATGTCTTCTTGAATTTCTGTCTTGACATTGTCCTAGTTTTATGAGAAAGGTCTTTCATAACCTTGTCTAGGTCAATGTTTCGGTAATTTTTGAAGGTACCACAACTGGAATTGTTTTCCTAACTTCTTTCTTAGTGGATTTGATATTGATTTAGATAAACACTGTAGAATTTTGGGTGTGGATTTTGTATCCTGTTACACACTGCTGAATTTTTATTTACTTATTAAGGGACCAGGGATTGAACTCATCATCTCTCACTTGCCAAGCAGGCGCTTATGCCACTGAGCTAAGCCCTGGCTCTGCTGCTGAATTTCTTTTTTATCACATTAAAGATTTTTTTGCTGGAAGTTTTTAAATCTTTTACATAAAGTCTGAAATGCCAGTGTAATGTAACATTACACTATAATGTAACATTAATAGATACTAAGTTTTATTTATAAATTACAAGAAACCCAAAATTTCCTTTCACTAGTTCCAAGGACCAAAGCAATTGAATCATTGTTTTTCATTTATATTTTAACTTCATATTCCATCATTCATAAATTACAGGCTCAAAAAGTATAAATTACTATGATGCAATGAGTTTTCTTTCAAGGAAAAAGAGAAGTAAAAAATGAGTATTTTGTATGTGACTGGAAATGTCAATTTGAGAACTAAATGTAAAAGTTCGTTATGTGGATGACAGGTCAAAAATTCCTAAACACATGGAAGAAAAACAGTAAGGCAAGATAATATGTAAATGTACTACAGAGTCTGCAAATCTGGTACCATTTCATGCTTTTAGAATTTTTCTTGAAAAAAAACTATGTTTATTCCAGACCTTTAGTCTGAAAGAACAAATTTGATATTATTTTTAGTTAACTTGTTGTAACATGTACTCTTTGGGACAAAGAGAATATAATAACGTGTTGAGGTTTTATAAATAATAAATATCAGTGACGTAGTTTTAGTGAATTGTGCAATTTCTTTGTCCCATTCTAAAATGTGATCTTAAATAAGCAAAAAGGAAAGGCAAAGAATGAATGAAAAGAAGAAAGGAAGAAAGGAAGGAAAGCAGGAAGGTAGGCAAAGAAAGAAAGAAAGATGTAGTGGATTAAACTGTAAATATGGGGCCTCTTAACTAGGTTTTGTCATATGACTTCTTACATAATTAGCAAACAATTTTGTGCTCAATCTGCCAAGTACACAGTGTGTTCACACGAACACATAATTACCACCCAGAATCTCATTCATTACATTTAGTAAGACATAAACCCTTGGAAGTTTTCCTTAAACAAACATGATATATTAAAATCCTGTTTTGACCACTCATAAACAATTGATTAAAGACAATGTAATTTTCTTTATGATTAGTAACTCAAAAGATCTAATCAATCACAAGCTTCAGTGCACCTTAAACAGTCGGTAAATCATGTCTCAAATTTAGATATTAAAACCAATATTTTGAGTGTAAATTTTCAAACGTTTTTGTGTCTGATTTATTTCTGTCAGCTGTTGGAGAGCATTGAAGCTGAATACATGCGCAGGACCTGGGCATTGAACTGAGAGCTCAGGAGACACCTGGACGAGATAGGCCACAGCTGAGGCCACCTGGAGACTTTCTGGAGCCTTATCCTTAATTAGCATCATGTGTTTCTCTGAGGAGTCCTTGAAGCCCTCTAAGATCCCGCGCAGGTCTCCTCCATTGTCCACTCAATCCCTTGCTCTTTCTGATGAAATAGGGCTGCCCAGGGTTAGTCAGCCACCAGCTAGCAGAATTAGGAGCTCTGCCCAGGATCTCACTCCTCCTGCAGCCCTAAAGACCATGCTGTGGGGCCAGCGATTTAGCTCAGTGGCTTAAGTGCCTGCCTTGCAAGTGCAAGGTCGTGAGTTCGATCCCTGGTACCAAAAAAAAAAAAAAAAAACATGCCGTGTGCCTCATACTCTTGGGTCTTTGCTGTGCACCCATTGAGGATTTGAGCGTCTAGGCACAGACCCCAGTACTCAACATTCTATTTTCTAAGTACATTCATTTTTCCTACAAATGACATTGAAGTATATAAATCTTTGCATTTCTATATACTAGCATTTAACAGTAATTTTTTTCATTTCCCAGTCTGTGAATGAGTATATGAGTACACATGTGTCAATCTGCTTGCTGTTTAAAAATTTGTTTACAATGACTAATGAGCTCACATATTTGAAGCTCTAGTTTATCATCTTCAGCATCACGTATTTTGTGGTGTTTCGTTTACTGCCACTCAAGTCCCATTTTCTCTGCTGGACATCATGGATTACTGAGAAAATTCAAAGAACTGTGTATGAGTTCTAGTTCAGGTACTGACACTGTAACCATTAGTGTGGTAGAGGGATAGTGACCAATAGAATTTCTGCTTACCCAAATGATGCTGACAAGAGTGTTATGCTATTGCCAATCAATGAGGCTGTCACGTGTCTCTGGGACTAGATGCCATCCGTATATTTCTGATATTCTAAAAACATCAAGGAAACAATTTTAACAAATTCCATTGACATTGGTAAAACCAAACCTTAGAGAAAGCAGTAAACATAATACTATTATGCCAAAAAGGCAAGATTAAGAAACATGATTATATCAAATTTAAGTGTAATTTGGAAATGTTGATGATTTTTAAATGGAGTTTTAATTTTTCAATCTAACAAATGATATTGCAGAATTAAATTTAAAATTCATTTTTTGCAGGATTATTTATGAAAAATAAAAGAGAATCATAGGAAAATAACAATCACCTATACATTTCTATTTATTCTAACTTATTTCTACTTTGTCTCATACAGCATTTTCAATGAGTTTATACCAAATATGATTCAGCTACCATCTGTGCACAATATTTAGATCTTATGTGTAAGTCAATGCTTTCTTGCCAAATGAATAACATGTCATAATTCTCTGTTCACGTGTGGTAGTTTTTGCACAACATCTTGATTTTTATACAAAATACTTTTATGCAAAATATATTTATGCAAATTTAGGAAAAATGAAAAATAAAAATGCGCGTGAACATTTTAATATTTTTACAGTAAAGTTAAGGAATGACGCAAGATGATAATTGAAATAGTGGAGTAATATAAGTAAATGTGAACCTCATTAACCTCTATTTTATGCTGCAAAATTCAGTATGTTGTCATTAGATATAAATGTCATCTTAAAATTTGAGCACACTTATACTGTGTTTATAAGACAAATTTAATACTTTTATTTGCTAATTTCAGAGAAATATATGTCACTTTCTTTTTTCCTATCAACTTATCCAATTTTCTCTGGCTATCTACTCATTGTCAGATTTTTCTTCTCTGGCCAAATCTTCGCTAATATCCTGAACCTCTCCCAGGCTCAACTGTGCATTATTTTTCTTTCTTTCAAAGTACTTGAGTATCCAACTCAAGGCCTTCTACATGCCAAGCAATCATCCCATCACTGAGGGATAATTCCAGCTCTCATCTCTACTTCTTTGTAGAATGTGTTTTTAGCGAGGAATGCTGTTAAGTCAGTTTGGTAATAATCCCTGTCCCTAATATCTTATCACCCCAATATCTAATTGATCTCTTCAGCCTCCTTCATTCCATAGCTAATATCACTGTGGCCTGACTTCACTTAAAAGCAGTCAAAATCTGCCTTACTCACATATTTCCCTTATTAATTTTCTACCTAGTATCCCACTCTGCTTTTGTATATAAATTTCTGCTTGCCCACACTGTTTGTCGAGTAGAGCTCAATCTCTCTCTCTCTAACTGTAGCACTCAAATTAGGTAGTCCTAATGTGTACAATGATGGTCCTTAATAATAGCCTGTCTTATTGTGCTTTAATGTGTGTCACCAACTCTTATCAACAATTCCATGCTCTACTCTAATTTTAATATATATTCATTTTATGATGATGTAACATTAAGCATTCTTATAGTAATCATTGATCATGCTAAGTTTTGTCCAACTAAAACTAAAGCAAAACCGCTAATACTGTTCCGTGTACTTTATGTTTTATTTATAACAGATCTGAGTGTAAAACTTTTGCTTCCACTCACAGCTGCGACCTGTGAAAGAGCGAGGCAGCTGTTCAGAGGACTGTTGCTGTTCTTTAGGCTCTTATGATACCTCCTAGATATATCGCTAATCAATTCATGTATTACATAATTTTCTTGGCTTATTAGCCTAAATGACAACATAGAAAATAGCAAAGTATATGCAGTGGAGGCAGAAAATCTATCACTACTTCAAATAAACATTTGTTTCTTATCTACAAGAAAATATATATCAATAGCATATGCATAAATAATGAACACATTATATCCTATTACAGTCACTGGACATTTCTAAATGGACTTCTAATGCTCAGCCTGCAGTGGTGAGAGACAATGAAGTCCCAAACTGAGGCATGATAGTGCAGGAAAAAAAAGAGAGAAGATTATAGAGATGTGAAAAGACTAGGTAACACTTCATAAAAATTTACATACAGGGAAGGGATGTGGTTTAAAATAATCTAATTTAAGTTATTGTGTGGTGAAATAATAAGAACTAGGAATGCGGATACTAAGCAATTACAACAGTCACATATTAGGTGTTTTTTTAAAAAAATTTGAAAAATATTCAGCTAGGAGGCAGCAAACATTAGGAAATTAAGTTGAAGTAGCAATGAGGAAAATTGCTTAAAGATCAATCATCTAGCTATTTGTAATCACTTATATGATTGTTAAGTATTTATTTTGTATTCAACCAATGTTACTTCATGCAGTCCATATTGCAATGCAATTAAAATACAATTAAAACCATGATATTAAATAAAATGTCACAAGGAGATCATATTATTTGCTTTAAAATGTCCAATGTCATGTAAAAGGTTTTTATTTATAATATGCATGTTTTAATTAAATTGTAATGCATATGATACCATGTAGTGAAAATTGGATTTGAATTAAAAACTTTTGAATTATTTCTGCTTTTAAGGTAAGATTTCAGTCAAATTTGGAGCCTACTATTAAATGTCAAAATCTTTTGTGGTGGATTTAAGAAATGAAGAATTCTGAAACATTTTGAACTTAACTGAAACTATCTGTGGGAATATGTATTTTTTTTCTTTTTTTTTTTGGTCTATTTCTGAAAATCACAGGAGAAACTAATGTGCTCTGATTAATGTTGAGAAGTATTTATAAAAATGATGAAAATCATTCACTAAACAGAGATGAAAGAACAAGCAAGTATAGAAGGAAGGAGACATTACAAAACAGCAAAATGCGAGATAAAAAGCAGAAACAAAGAGGCAGATAAAAATTGATGTCAGAAAGATAGAATTTGACAATAATAAATTCACTGCTGGGTGATGTAGAATCTTTTAAAAATAGAATTGTAGAGAAATAAAATCTGTAGTGATGTAAGATAGTGCTTCAGAACAAGAAGATTTGGCTATATTTTTTTCAGTGTAACACCGAAAACACAGACAACAAAAAAATAGAGATAAATTGGGCTTCATAAAAATTTAAACTATCTGTCTATCAAGCAGCAATGCCAGGGTTGAAGGGAAGCATTAGGAAGGAGAGAAAATATTTACAAATCATATATTTGATCATACATTAATATTTGGAATATATGAAAAAAGTTTGCAAGTCAATAGTAAAAGACAATCAGAAAATTAGTTGAATCGACATTTATTAAAAGAAGCATAAATGGCCAAGAAGAAAAAGTGGTCCAATCACTAAAACTTAAGGAAATACATATCCAACATACCATGAGCTATTACTTCATATCAATTATGATAGTTACTCTCATAATAAAAAATTGTAAGTGTTGCAAAGGACATCAAAAAATAGAGGTGCATTGTCATTGACATGTAGGGTGCTAACAACATTGTAAACAAGAGTCTAGCTTTTGTCTAAACACTAAACAAAATTGCTACGTGATCCACCTATTCTACATCTGAATATATACACAGAAGATTAAAAATGGGAACTTGAGCAAATGTTTTGTATACCCTTGTTTATAGAAGTAGTTTTTGCAATAATCAAGCATGGAAGCAACACAAAGTTTATTGAGATGTTTAGAAAAACAGTTTATACCATATGCATAAAAGGTATTATTTAGCTTGAAAAGGAAGGAAATCCTGAAACATACTACATGGTTGAACTCTGATTATGTCAAGAAAACCAAACTATCATAAAAGACAATGCTATGTGATTCCACTTTTATGAAGTACAAGCAGTAGTCAAATTCATAAATAAATCAGAATAGTGACTATCAAGTGCTAAGTGCAGGGAAAATGGTAATAGTTACTTTATGTGAACAGTTTTAGATGTACAAGATTAAAAGAGTTTTAGAGAGTGCAGGATAATGCAAATGTGTATAATATTCCTAGCTGCATATTTAAAATGGTTATATGGGAAAATTTATTGTATGTAATTTTCCAAAACTAAAATTTAAAATAATTATTGAAAACAAAATATTTTATAAATGTTGCTACAGCAGAAAAATTATTATTTCTCTAATATTTTGTTTTATTTCTATATTTTTTTATCTGGAAAAAAATTTACAAATCCTGGTTAGTACAATAAAGGAAGCCAGACAATATGATTTCCTAATTAAGCAATTATATGTTTTCAGGTTGAAAGGTATTTGCAAATAAAAAATAAACTGTATATTTTTGATATTTACCTGTGAACTACTGTTTCAGATGCAAGGTTTTATATCAATAGATGCCATTTCTATAAATATAAGGAACATGTGCAAAGTCCAGAATGACAAAATGTTTATTTGCATAGAGACCTAATGATTTTGTACAGTATTTAAATAAAAGCTAGTATTATATTTTATTAAATCTGATCTTCATAGTAATGTTAAACAAGTTGAAGTCTTGAAGTCCTCACAAGATAAAAATATGCAATAGGGAGACTTTTCCATTTTATTTGCTTAAAATATTAAATTATTTATTGATTAGTAAATGATTCTGTGGGTTGTAATGAAGATACAATGTGCTAAAATTTAGGTCTCAAATTGTTCAATTGAGTTACAACATGGAAATACTTCATTGTTGGAATTTATTAGTACTTTCAAATACAAAATCTTTTCAATACAGCAGTACACATTTACAGTGCTTAAATCATTATACGCTTCTACAAAAACAAGTTTTACATATTAAATTTTAAGAACCTATATTTATTTTATATATGGTTATCATTGCTGAATTTTTAAATGACATTCAAATGATTTCAGATCAAGGAAGGTGGTAAAATGAATTGTTCTATCTTTTGTATGTTCAATTAAAAATTAAGTCAACAGTGGAAATATTCTTAAGAATACATACTCTCATATTCATTTAGAAGCAGCCCTATCTTTTTTTATTAGGTTCATGGAGTAATTCACTACCTAGTTAATGTTTTGGCTATGCTTTATTATCTGTTAAAGCTGGTTGATATTTATAAGAAAAGTAAGTGGTCAAAATCATTTAGTTAATTGGAACTGGAGAGAAATTTAAATATGACAAAATTATAAAGGTGATGAAAAGCTTCACTTTCACAATGATATTCTTTCAGAATATAAGTCATTTTGACCTCTTTTTCAGTATTTCAAATAGAACACTCCATAATATTTTTTTTATCCACAGAGGAACTGTACCAGCAAAGTCCATTACTATCTTCTACTGTGAGTTAATTTATGACCTAATATTAGAACAAGATCTCTGAAAAATAAATTGATACCCTTTCATACCAAGTGCAGAGGGTATCTCATCTGACAAATTTTAAATTGATATTTATCAATAGGAGAGAAACATGGCAAGACACCAAATTTAAAATGACTCTATTCTGTGAACCCGTAGCACAGTGAGCTGTCATACATGTCAAAGGCAATCAAGGTCTCAATATTATTGGCTTTGAACTTGGAGAAAATTCTATTTTACTATTTTCATTTTCCATTCTCACATCATAAAACTGTTTTGAGGTTTTTAAATACAAATATTAAGAACACTTAATTCAAAGAAAAACACATTTAGAATATATTCCACAGTTTATGTTCAAATATACTTGTTTCACCACTGTCTCAATCTTATTTTGTATACTGTCTTACTATACATTGTCATATTACCCTTTGAGGAAAAAGACATTATTATTCATGTTGCCATGAATGGGGTCAGAAAACTTCACTTCTAAAATCATTGACTATGGATTAATTTTATTTCATTATGTATGGAACAGAATACTGCTGCCGGATAAGCAGACGGCATGTGCTAACTACACTTACAAATGCAATTTGAGAGATATACTTAATACTATAGAACATTTTACTGCAATGTTATTTTATAAGTTAGCTTTGAGTTGCATTTGATTTCATAAATACATGAGAAGAGAATGGCAACATGTCATTTGCTAAACAAATGTAATGCTCTAACTGTGCACAATTTCCAGTGACATTAATAGATGTCAAAGTAAAAATTGTCTCAGCATCCATTAGCTTTATAAAATGATCACAAAACTTTTATTTATGCACTTCTTACTGCATAATGTTTCAAATACATTATGCATTTTCAATCACAAATATGTATAAAACGAAATATAAGTCTGTGAGTCAATTACTGAATTTGAAATAATAAAAACAATATTTAAAAATTTATATATAGTTCTACTTGATCTTTCTCTTAACTTCCCTCCCACCTTCTACTCACCCAAGGGAAACAAATGCTCTTTGGCACACCTAATTTTGTTTTTGACCGAGTTTCTGCAAGTCTTTACATAACCAGTACATACTTTTAGAAATAAGCATGTTGTTTGCTAACATTTTTTATATATTGTTACAATATTTTTTCTGTTGCATTATTGATGTTTATTTTAGCTCTTGTCTGTGTCATTCTGTTTTTAATCCAAGAATGTAATTTAGTCAATCTCACAATGTCACAATGACTTCTATCATTTTTCATTTACGAGTTACACAAATGAGAAAATTTTTATGACTTTTGACTTGGTCACAGTCATGAGACTTTCTATAAATTTACACTTAAGAATATAATTGCTCTTTAGTACAATAAAACTGTATTTATGTGTGGAATGTTTTTCTAAATCTTTCTCAAAAAGTCAGAACTATTTGCTTCTGAAACTTTAGTGTGTGTTTCTCTTCACCTACTTGATAATGTCATACCTAAGTGGATTCCGGCTCAGTGTAATCTTGGCCCAGAGATATTTGATAACGTCTGGAGGATTTTACGTTATTTTTGTTTGTTTGCTATATTTGGTTTTCCTATAATGTGTTTCTTAGAAGTTTTAGTTTTTATTTGTTATAGCAAAACACAAAATGCAAATTTTATTGCTGTAACAACTTTAAGTGTGTAGCATGCTAGATTTGGGCACATTACATAGTTGTACAACCAGTACTACTCCTCGTTCCAGCTGTTTTTATCTTCCTGAGCTGAAACTCAGAATCTTCTCAAAACTAATTTATCATGCCTCTCTTCTCCAGACACCGGTACCTGCCATTTTATTTCCTGTCTCTATCAATTTCACTTCGACAAGTACCTGATATAATTGGAATCATAAGTAATTTTTCCTTTGTGACTAGCTTGTTTTACTTGGCATAATACTGTCGGAGTTTATTCATGTTGCAACATGTGTCAGAATGTCCTCTTTTTCAGTCTGAATGGTATTCATTTGTAGATATGTAGTCTGTATTGTTCATGTGTTCAGATGAATTCAATGAACATTTGAATTATTTGCCAATTTGGCTACTGTGAAAAATGCTGTGCAAACATGACTGTGTAAAAATATATGGTACAGTTCCTAATTTCACTATTTTTGCATATATTCAGATGACCTACATCTGCACTAGGCAATAATCTGTAATAGAGGAATCAAACTAAACATTTATCATAAATCAAAATATTAACATGACTTCGTGATGAAGATTTCAGATCCTTCAGAAAACACCATTTCAAAAGAAGGTCTTATGTACACATACCACTTCCACACGATCAATGTAGTGATTATTTACTGAAAACACGAACTAGAAAAACTATTGTTACATGATTTTTGAAGTACTGATATCCAGAATACATCAAGAACTTCTAGAAATCACTAACGATTAAAGTAGTACTGGAGAGAGCTTAATAAAGTAAATATTTAAGGTAGTAAAAATTATCAGGAGGTTTTTTATTCATATATAAATTATATATTTGAATATAGTGACATATCATAATACAGCTACTATGGAAATTACAATTAAGGCAGTGAACAGCGAATGTGAACCACCCATTAACAGTCATCCCTATACTACCTGCACATGTCAGAGAAGAATGTCCACAGAAAGACAAGAATATTCAAAATGCATTTATCAGAGTGAAAATCTGGAGAAATTCATGAGAAAATACAAAATGCTTCAATTTTGATAAATCTTATAATGGAAGATACAGAAGAATGCAAAATAACTTTTCTGGGGTCTAACATAAATATATATATATGAATGATACTGAATTCATTAAGCAAGCATCAGACATGTCTATTGGATAGTTCCGCTTAAAGAACTTCTGATACAATCAAAGATAAATGACTATGAGAGGATTAGGAATAGTAATTAATATCAGGTATGAGACTGAGCTGAAAACAGACCAGAAAATTCTTTCCTGGGTACCACAGAATCATTCTTGATTTTGTGCTGGGCGGGGATTATATTACAGTATGGCATGCAAATTACATTCATCCTACTGTCCCTGTATCTTTAGTCCACTTCATTCATTTTATTATAAATATCTGTTCCTTTAATGCAAAAAAGGAAACAATTTGGAAAATATATCTTAGTTAACTGCTCCTAAATAATAATCTCATTTTCTTTCCCTTAAAGAATGTTATATTTTAAAAGAATAGCTCACTTTCATGATCATCTGAAAATAAAATCATTATTATTGTTCCTAACCACTAGATGTGAAGGATTAGATGTAGTGTGCTGTTAATTATCCATGTGATAATAATATTCTGCCAAAGAATAAGCATCATTTGTGGAGAATGCTGCTTCATAAATACTAGCAGTAGGATGGACTTAAATGTGTCAACAATAGCCAAATTAACAACTTAAAAATGTTTTAGAAAAAAATATTTGAACACTAAAGAGTACCCAGATGATTTAGAACCTTAACTTTATATGATTTCAAAGTAATATTTTAAAAATGGAAAAACAGAAGAACTCAAATGCTCATCCAGAAAATACACTGTCATGTCAGAAATGCTTTCTGCTTTCACATTTCTATTTTCCATGGTTTAAAACCATCAATCATTAATGAGTTCTAATGGAGAGAGCTTTTCTATTGTGATGAGACTTTTCTTTATAAAATTATTGTAACTAGAAATCAAATAAAAACTGATATGTGAAAGTTAAAACACTCATTGTGAACATCGTTGCAAAAATGTGTCTTCTAATTAATCATCAGGGAAATTTTGTTTGGTACATTGTCAGTGAAGGATCTACATTTCTTTAAATTGGTAGATTTGGTAAAAAAAAAACTCATTTTCATAATGAGAAGTGTCCAGAGTATTACTGACAACTACCTTATAATTTTATAACCTCATTATTACCAAATGTATTGTTCTATATTTCATTTACTTTCATTTTCTTAACTAATCAAAAAGAAAATGAAAAGATCATTTTACTGTGTTGGTAACTATTTACCTCAATAGGAAAACTGAGGCTTGTTGGGATTATAGTTATGTTATGAAATACAGCTAATAGGAAATAGAGGCAAAATTTTATGAAGGTTGGATTACAAATTCAGAAACTAAAATTTACAAGAGTAAATTTTGCTTACTTTTCTTCATAGTACATGTGGAATTTTAAAATATAGTCTTACATACAAAATTTTCCAAAAATATGTGAATCAATTTTCCCTGTTGAACAAAAATGTTGATTTAGGCTTAAAAATCACAGATGTGTGAAACCTACATATTTTATTTGAACTATTTAATTATTGTCATGTTTTAGTTCCATTTATTTTATTGATACTGAGC
>PVJX010029733.1:0-22663 GCA_004027295.1 Dolichotis patagonum | reverse complement strand
TGAGATATTACAGTACCCATTGAACATTTTCTGTTATTCGGTTCAGAAAGCCCTGTAATTCTTTCACTCTATGCATGGCTTTATACTATTGTGTTATGTTTGATATTATTGTATTTGAAACTATGCTCAACTATAGCAGAGTAAGAGATATGGTGTTAGCTACTGTTGATGTCCAGTTGACTTAATGTAAAGTACTGTTTTGCCTATGTTGTCCTGTTCTGATCTGCTCTGTACTGCCCCCTTTTGTTTTATTCTCTTTCAAATTAAAAATAAATAAATAAATAAATAAATGTAAAAACAGAAACACAATCTGCTGGAAGATAAAGTAGGTAAAACTCTTGAAGATATAGGCATAAACAAACACTTTCTGAACAGAATATCAACTGCATAAGAGATAATACTGGCAATCAGTAGATGTGATCATATGAATTTAAAAAGCTTCTACACAATAAAAGAAACTAACAGAGTAAAGAGACAGCTATAGAATGGGAAAATTTTTGCCAGCTATTCCTTAGACAGAAGACTAATATCTAGACTCTAAAGAACTAAAAAAGTTACAAAGTTAAAAAGAAGTTGTATAAACAAGAAAATCATAATGAGCAAAGCAGAAATCAGTAAAATGAAACTGAAAAACAATACAAAGAATCAAAGAGCTCGTTCTTTGAAAGAACAAACAAAACAGACAAAAATTAAAAGACCCCCCCAAAAAATAAAAGACCTAATTCCAAAAAGGGTAATCAAAATAAATAGGTACTGTCAGAAGAAGTATGGATGGTTAAGAAATACATGAAAAAATGTTCCGTATCTCTGAGCTACTTAAAACAACACAACTCTGAGATTTCAGTTTACTTTAGTAAAAATGGTTGTCATCAAGAAACCAAATATTAACAAATGTTGGCAAGGCCAAGGGGAGAATGGAACTTTTGTACATCATTGGTGGGAATATAAACTAGTACAACCACCGTGGAAATCAATTTGGAGATTTCTTTAAAAACTAAGTTAAAATTCCATTTCATCCACCTGTACCCCTTCTAAGTATCCTCCTAAAATAATTAAAATCATCATTTTACAGGGATACCTTTACATCCCTGTTTATAACAGCACAATTCATAATAGTTAAATCTTGAAAATGGGCTATATGTCTATCAGTGAATGGATAAAGAAAATGTGATATTTATACACAATGAAATAATACGCTGAGCCACAAAGAATAAACATGTCACTTATGAAAAATGGATGCATCTTGAGACTATAATATTAAGTGAAATAAATCAAATTCACAACCTCAGACTCACAACTTAATTATTGCATGATTTCTATTAGAAACCCAAAATATAAGTAAGGAGCAAAATAAAAACAATGAAAATTGAAAAATGGGTCTTCTGCAAAAGTGAAGGGGACCAAGGGACGAAAAGAGTATGCAAGAACATAAATAAAGATGTACTATGTACATATACCAACTCCCATGAGAAATGTAATCAATACTACAAAGATATACCAATAAAAATAATATAATTAGAACCCTAGAAACTACCATTCAATTTAAAGAACCAAAGTGATTTTATACTTTTTTGTGTATCTTACTTTTCCTACAATCTCCTCCTTACCTCCTCCTCAGTTATCTACTATGAAGAATCGTTTTATCATTTCCTTGTCATTTATAATGAATATATGTATTGCATATATAGTCCTAAACAATATGTATGTTGTTTGATTTTCCTTGGTCTTGTGCTTTATAAAATTCTAATACTCTAAAAAAGAATCATTAATAATATTTAATAC
Organism: Dolichotis patagonum; assembly: GCA_004027295.1. Classification (NCBI taxonomy): domain Eukaryota; kingdom Metazoa; phylum Chordata; class Mammalia; order Rodentia; family Caviidae; genus Dolichotis; species Dolichotis patagonum. The sequence continues at coordinate 20,881 of PVJX010029733.1, read as the reverse complement.
TAATATTATCAATAATATGACAGGCTCTTGAAAGTTTCCTACTTCCTCAATTTTTTACAAAACTTGTTCACATTAGTTTTTCACATTCATCCATTGTCCTAGCCAATTTTCTGGGCGGCAGAGCAAGAGCCTGGAACCACCCCACATAGATATCACACTACCCGGCAACACTCTCACCCCTGCCGCTCACTTCCACTTTGCCACAGTCTGCTCTTGAGGTGCCTTGGATTTCAATGGATTATCTCATTTTTGCTTGTTGGTTTTTCCCTTTCATCTGCATATTACTATATATCTTGGCAACAGACCTACCTTGCTGATAAATTCTATTTTCTTAGGACATGTCACTGAGAATATAATATGGTAAGAAACTTTTGAGGGTCTGCTTATATCATTTCTTTTTTTTAAAGTTTTATTTTATTGAAAAAATAAAACAATTTCAAAACAAAATAATAAGAGAATAACAGTAGCTAATATATTGCATATTGTTAGCTTCAAAGTAGTTCAGAGTACAAGACATGGGCATGCAAAATTCTCCAAACAATATATGCACAAACCTTTCTTTTCAATAAACTAAGAGGAACTAGTAGTATAACTAGCTTTTTTTCCTTTTCCCTTCCTTCTTTTCCCCTTTCTCTCATCCTAGTTCCTTTTTACTTTTGAACAGTTTCTTCCCATTCCATAATATCTATTCTACATTTTGTTCCTTATTTACTGTTTCAATTTCTCACACCAAGGAGAAAATATGATGTTTACATATGTGAGTCTGATTTATTTCACTTATGAGTATGGTCTCAAGTTGCATCAATTTATCTATAAATTTTTCAAGTTTATCCTTTTTAATGACTAAGTAGTAGTCCATCACATAAAAAGACCACATCTTTTTTTCATCTGTTTCTTGATTGATGGGCATATGGGTTGTTTCCAAGATTTAGCTATTACAAATTGTGCTGCTACAAACACTATATATATATACATTATACTGTAAAAACATTATACTGTATATGTGTGTGTATATATATATATATATATATATATATATATATATATACAGTATAATGTTTTTAATTCTTCTGGGAAGATAACCAGAATAGCCAAATTGAATGGGAACTGTAATCTTAGCTTTTGAGGAATTGCAATACTGATATCCACAGTGGTTACATCAGTGTACACTACCACCAATAATGGAGAAGGGTTCCTTTTTCCCCATCACCCCTCCAGCATTTGTTATTGGTTGATTCGCTGATAATAGTCACGCTTTCTGGAGTGAGATGGATTTTCAATGTTGTTTTTAATTTGCGTCTCTTGAATGAAAAATGACACTGAACATTTTTTCATACATTTATTTGCTGTTTGTATTTCTTCACCTGAAAAGTGCATATTCTTCTCAGATGCTCAATTTTGGATTGGATCTTTGATTTGGGGTTTCTGATTTTTAAAAATTCTTTGTATGTTCTAGATATTTGTCCTCTAAGGATCAACTGGATAAAAATTTTTGCCATTCTGTGGGTTGTCTTTTCACTCTGTTGGTGATTTCTTTTGTTGTGCAAAAGCTTTTTAATATGATGAAACCCCAGCTTTTGATTCTTTGTAGTATTTCCCATGAAGTCTGGGCTTGGTTCATGAAGTCTCTGCCTACATGTATGTCTTCAAGATTTCTACCTATTTTCTCTACCAGCAGATTTAGTGTTTTGTTTTAATATTTAGATCTTTGATCCATTTTGACTTTAGTTGAGTGCCTATCCCATTTCTTTCCATTGTTCTTAAACCTTTGGTGGTGGGCAAGAGGTTTTTTGACTAGAAGATTTTTTTTTGTCTAAGCAGTGGTAAAGTGATCTTGGATTTGTAGTGTCAAACCCTGGAAGGCCCTCCCTCTTTTCAGTGTTAACAATCACTTGTTATTTTGTAAACATCACTGGATTTATGAAATGTGTGCTTTTTTTAAGAACATCATACACATAAGTTCTGAACTTTCAGACCAAAATACTTGCAATGAGCAGTTGGCAGAAGTCTGAAAGAATAATACGGTTTTATTTTACCAGGCAAAAGATGAAAAACCATCAAATTTCAATTATGACTGTTGAATAAACTGACAAAATCTAAAAATCAGTATATAATTAGTTTCATTTTCATAATTTTTGCCATGTCTTCATACAGCACAAACTATGGCTTTCTTACATCAGTTTTACTTACTTAAAATTCAGTTACTTTTAAAAATAATTTTTCTATAATTTAAAGAATATAAGTGAAATCATTTATTTTCTGATTGTTCATTTAAAATGTTTTGAATCCACATTACATTAATTATACTTGATACTTAAAAAGAAAATTCATTATCACCTCATCATGTATAACACTAGTGATACCTGTGCCAAACACTGGAGAAGACAGATAAATTATTAAATGGTACACTGATTGAGGAAAAATACCAAAATTTCAAAGGTGATGTATCTACTCTTCCCTTTTTTTTTTCATTTTAAATAGCGCCCCCCTCCTGGAAAGCCTAAAAACACACATCATTTCATTTGGTAGTGAACATGGCTAACATGGCTTAGGTGGCATACATCCTTGGTGAGTCTAAAATTTTGCTAAATAAATTACTTAACATTTTCATAAATACGTATCATTATGTAAACATATTTTTATAAATAAAATAATTTATCTGGCTCTATAATAGAGCAAGATAGGACGATACCGTTGTCAAGGTTAGTTAATTCTCATGATATCTTCTACCATTATCTTGAGTGTTTTATTTTCTAATCTAGGGACATAGATCTATTGCATTAGTAACAAATTATCTTTTGATTACAAAGCTTTTGACTTAAAATTACACATTTTTGGTGACAAACCCCAAATGTTTTAACTTTGAGTTGACATAGAGCTTTAGTTGGCAAAGGGTCTGCACCAGAAGTACAATGTTTAAGTTTCTGATCCCAGATGGGAAATGTATAGGGTATAGCAGGTCCTCCTGTGTGGCTTATTGTCTGGACAAGCTGTCATCTTATGCTTTGATGATAAGCATTTTATCTCACTAAAATGTCAAAGAAATGTTAGCATTCAGCACTGTTTGTAGAGGAAGAGTTGCTCAGCAACTTGGATTTTCACAAAGATCTTAATAGCTTGCAGCTTCAGTAAACGTTTGACCGTAATTTGCCTTCCTGCTTTATCTACAAGAGTATATACAGAAAGATGCTGAAGAATAAGTAAATAAAAGCTTTCACTGTGTGCTAGTTAAATACTTTTTTTATTACAATGAACTTGAATTTCTTGCTCCCGTATTTAAGTATGTAAGGTTTCTACATCTACTGAACCCTTCACAGCCTATCAAAAGCATCTATTTAAAGCAGGTAAAAATTAAAATTTTATATTCTGATTTTTAAAAACTTATGGTACATAATTTTGTTAACAGAAATTTCTAAAAGCTTCAGCAACATTAAAAATAATTTTGAAAAAATACTTTTGAAGTGGGGCATGGTGGAACATGCCTGTAATCCCAGAATTTTGGAGGCTGAGGCAGGAGGTTTGCTGTGAGTTGGAGGTCAGCCTGGGCTGCATAGTGAATTCAAAAGCAATATGCACTATGTAGCAAGACACAAAAAACAGCACACACACACACACACACACTTGAATTATCAGTCTCTAATCTTTAGCAGTTTATAAGGAAAAAATATAACTCAGTATTCTATCAGCATTTCCCAAAGAGTAACTGTGTTCATGGGTATTACCTGAAACTGAACAATGTAGATTCCCAAACGATATTTTCATATGTGCTGGTTTGCTCTCTAAGGTCTGAATTTAAGAATCTGAATTTACATGTATAACACAAACACTGTAGATGATTTTTCACCCTAAAGTTGGAACCACTGGTATAAGTGATTTTTAGTACCTCACGCAGATTTTAAAAATTCAAAGATTAATTCAAATGGCTGCTAACTTGTGAATATTTTCTCTTTGGACCTCAGCTAATTTGAACAAATGAAAAATTTATTGTGAAAAACACAAACCAGCACAGAATGATTTTTCAAATGACATATTAGCATCATTAACAGTAAAATAACTGCTTTACAGAAAAATCTTTTTTATCTTTTTTTTTGGTACTGGGAATCGAACTCACGACCTCGCGCTTGCCAGGCAGGCGCTTAAGCCACTGAGCTAAATCCCGGGCCCCTGAAAAATCTTTTTTAAAAGTAACATTAAAATATATGTTCAAAATTACTGAGTTACTATAAAATAAAACTATGTGGTTTGTATTGAACTTTCCCAAAATTCATGTTGAAATTCTAAACCCGAAATGATAGTATTTGAAGGCAGGGGCTTTGTGAGGTAATTAGGTTTGTTAAGATGAGGCCTTAAGGGGTCCTTACAAGGAGAAAACACTGAAAGCTACTTCTGTCTCAGCCACTTGAGGACAATGTCACAAACCATTGTCGGCAAGCCAGGAAGAGGTCCTTGCCAGAACCCAAGCATGTTTGTCCCCTAACTTGGGCTTGGAGCATCCAAAATTACAAGAAAATAAATTTCCGTTAATAAAGTCACTGAGTTTAGGATACTTAGAGCAGTTGAGCAAACTAAAACACCACATACTGTTTTAAGTAAAAACATCACTTTAGACCGGGGATTTAGCTCAGTGGCTTAAGTGCCTGCCTGGCAAGCGTGAGGTCGTGAGTTCGATCCCCGGTACCAAACAAACAACAACAACAACAAAAACACACATCACTTTAATCAATTCCTGTCCTTGCATATTATAGCAGAATGTTCCTTCTTCAAGTTAATTAAAACTTCTTCAGAAACAAGAAGTTTGTTTCAAATTCTATTGAACAAGAACTACAAAAATTAATTAGCAAAATTGTTGATTTGGCTGTCATATCATATAGGTATGACTTAGCTAAATGCTAAAAAAGTGGTTGTATTAACTGAATTTTTCACATTTTACTTCAGATTCTTAATCCCAAATTTTGTTACTACTGCTCTTTGATCAAAACAAAAGCTGCCTGGTCATTAATAAATTTCTCTGCTTGTGAATGGGAACCGTTAACATTTTTGCTAATCATTTGATGCAGCTGTCAGTCTCCCCCAATTCAGTGAAACTGTTTTGCTAATTTTGCTAATTTGCTATTTTAAATTAGGCAAAATCTTATGAGAAACTTTCTTCATTAATTAATTGCTGCCATAGTTTTTATTTGCTTAGTATCTGTTGAGTGCCAGCCATATTCGAAGTTTCCTGTGACATCGTCATTTAAAATTTTGCCCTGATTTTCAAGATTTTGTAAATTAAATGAGAAAAAAACATCTTTCTCTTAGATCTCTGTAATTTCATTTATTATCAATACTATCAAGACATAATTTTTAAAAAACCAACTGCTTAAATTCAACAGATCCGGATCAAAAGGGGAAAACGTGAAGAATTCACCTTTCCCTGCACTTGTCAGTTAATCCATGAATGAAGGAAAGGCTTTGGAGATGACTACTAAGTATAAAAACAACTCTGTGACTATGATTTAGCTTTTCTCGTCTCGGAATCTAAAAATAAGCTATGGAATAAAAACCTGGATTTGGATCAAGTCACTGAAAAGTCTGCAAAGGACGTTAAAACTGGAAAGGAGCAAAGGTTGCCAAAACCGCCGAATGACAAAAAGTGACTGACCGCTGATCTTTGCAACTTTACAACCAAACAAGTCAACCAACTTCACAACTTTGACATTTTTGGCCGCTGGGAACAGTGACCTGTGCCCGCACAGAAGTCTGTTTCTCCTCTCTTTTTGTTCTTGCTCCTCTCTGCAGCGACCCGAGCTCGCCTCTCTCATCGGGACTGCTCGGCCCAGCACCCGGCGCGCCAGAAGCGCTCTCCCCGCCGCGCCGCGCCGCGCCTCCCCGCGCGCCTCCCCCCGAAAAATGCGTTTCCAGGCGACAGCGGGCAGCGGCGTCACTTCCGGCCATTTAAACTCCGGTCCCTGCGCTCGCAACCCCTGCTCCTCTTTTCCACTGCCCCTCCCCTCGGCCGTGGGCTTCCTTCCCGCGTCCCCGGGCTTGGGGAGGGGGCGGAGGCCCGGCGCGCCGAGCGGCCGCGAATCCCGAGTCCCGTGTCCCGAGCGCGGCGCACCTGTTGTGTGCGGGACCCGCCACCTCCGTGCGGCTACCCGCGGAGCGGGCGCTGCGACCCGGCAGGTGGCCGCGGGCGGGCGGGCGCGGCGGCGAGCGGAGGGCGCGGGCCCGACCACCGGACGCCGGGACGCGATGGCGGCGGCGGAGCCCGCGGGCTCGGCGCAGCCGGCGCCGCAGGGGCAGGGCCAGCGGCCCCAGGCGCAGTCCCCGCAGGGACAGACGCCGACCCCGCCGCCTCAGCTCGGGGGCGTCGGGGGCGGCAGCAGCAGGCACGAGAAGAGCCTGGGGCTGCTCACCACCAAGTTCGTGTCGCTGCTGCAGGAGGCCAAGGACGGCGTCCTGGATCTCAAAGCGGTGAGCTCGGGAGGCGGGGATGGGGCGAGCCCGGCCCCTGGCGCGTAGGGCCGGCGGCGGGCGGTGGACGTGCCCCGTGAGGACTGGGCGACCCGAGGGCGGGGGCCCTGTGGCCTGCTCGGACTGCTGGACGCCGCGATGGCGGAGGGACGGGGCCGGGGCGCTGCACCGCGCGGAGCTCTCGACAAAGAGCCGGGCCGCGAGCGCGCCCGCGTGGCCCGACCCGGCCCGGCCCGGCGCGGGGACCCCAGGGGACCCAGGGGTCGCCGCTGCGCCGCGCCCACCGCTCCACCTGTGGCAGAGGCTCACTTGGCGCCCGGCGCTTAGTCCGGGGACACCCTGGGGGCCAGGGACTTGCCATTGGGAATTGACGGTTTAATAAGTGAGTCCAGTTGGGACCTTGTTATCTGTTTAAGAAAAAACTCAGGGTCCTTCCTCTTCCGGATGAAAAAGCGAATTCCTTTCCACACCCTTCCCCTTTGATATAATAGTTTATTTATTTAGTTATTTTTACTGGTCTTGAGGATTGAACCCATGGCCTTCGCACTGAGCCCCTTCCCCAGCCCTGTTTTTATTTTATTTGAGACAGAGTCTCACTAAGTCTGTTAAATTACCCAGAGTAGGCTCGAACTAGCTTACCCTCCTGCCTCAGCCTCTCAGATGTTTGGATTACAGGTGTGCATTACCAAGCCCGGCTAATAATAGTAATTTAAAAGAAAAGGACCCCTCTTCATTGTATCCTTCCTTTCGTCATCCTGATAGCTGGAGAAGGATATTTGGTTTATCACTTAAATGAGTATCTGTTAGAGATTTCTAAAAGTGAGAATTTTCGATCTCAGCGCAAGGATGTTTCATAACTTTCATTCAAAGAGGTGGAAGTGCACCGTAAACTTTCTCCTCCTTAAGAAGAAGTGTGCTTTCTTTTTCGCTATGGTTCATATTTTTCACACAAGGACCTTCAAAAGCTGTTCGACCATACAGAATGACTTTAGTGTTTCAGGCAGGATTTGGAAGGATTCCAACAGCTCTGAGAAAAAAACGGAATGGGTCCATTTTGAACTATAATTCAACCAGCGCACCACTTTTAAGAACAGAGAACTTTAAAATTAAAACAAAACTAAAGATTACTGAATCACTGCAGATTCCCTCTTTGACCCCAAAATTGGCCCTGACTAGGAATGATCCAAGCACAGGGAGAGTGCCCAGACCACCTACAGGGCTTGTGGGTGTCGCTGTTCTCATCTGGGTTTGTGTCTAAAGTAATGGAAGTGGCCTCTGAACCTGTGCAGTCCTCCCACACCCCTTGGAGGTGGGGACCAAAGGCTTGCAGGGGCAGGGGCAGCTTCTCAATGGAAGCCCTCAGGGCTTCCACGTGTCTTTGAACGTCCCCTCCTTTCTCAGGCTGTGCATCTTAGGTGTTCAGTAAGTGACTGTTGAGTTGTATTACCTGAATTTGTTCTGCTTTATACCAGTGAAGCATGCCACATCTATTTGACATTTTGGGAAATAATTTCTGCTAACTTCTTGTTGAAGAAGTGTTCTTGCAATATTTTCCCCACCTTTGAAAATTCCTTGGGTTATTTTTTTATTTGTTTGTTTTGGTTTTTGGTTTTTTTTTTTCCCCCCTCCATATCCTCTTCCCTCCTTCTCTAAAACTGCTTTATGGCCTCTATCATATTCAAGTTGTAATGAATTAAAGTAGATTCTTTTTACAGAATTTTACTGACAGTCATGAGGTCATAAGAGAAAACCAAGTTGCAAACTGCTATTCAATGTCTAAAAATTCAGTTGTAGGCTGTGATTTTTTTTAATAAGAAATTAAGAAAGTTTGGGGTTTTCCAGGTAAAACTAAATTCTGAGGACAAAGTTTTGGGGGCTTATCTGTCAGTTTACTTCAGAACATGATACTTTACCTTTGTTTGATTTTAAAATTCTCAGCTTCCTTCTGTTTCATCTATGACCTAAAATTTCTTACAGAAGTCATGGAGGCAGTTAACAGGGAGCTTGGTATTGTGCATCATAGTAGAAGATCATTTGATAGTACGTGTTGAAGATGGATGAACCCTAATAATTATATATTTCTTGTAATGTGAAATTGTAAAGAGATTTTTTTCTTATATATTACTTTGAGGAAGGGCCATTTAAGTATAGAGAGTTGATGTTTTCCAAAGCCTTACCCTTGGCTTTTTTAAAAAGCAGACTAAACATGTTTTTTTGTGAAAATGACAAATATAAAATAATGTTTTGATAAAATATTCATGAACACAGATGCTATTACTCTCTCTCTTTTTTTTTTTTTTTTTGTACTGGTACGGACTCATGAGTTCATGCTTGCCGGGCAGGCACTGTGTCACTGAGCTATATCCCCAGCTCAGTGACACATTTCTTAGTAGCATAACCAACAAAACACAGTTTAGCAAAACAACTCAATTCTAATAAGTATTCTAAAATTCTGATATAGATTAACTATTCGAAGAGAATATAAATACATTGAAAGGGATTTGAGTAAGTTTTATTCAGTGTCTCCCCACCTGCATTTCCACTAGTGTGATTTACGGTAGTAGTGGTAAGGTAGTTAATATCAGAGTCCTTCCAAGCTGTGTAGTTTGCCAATTTATATTGTAGCTAACATTGATTGAAAGCTATGTGCTAGACATTTTAATATATATTAAAGAATATATATCCTGCAAAATTCCACAATCATTGTATTAGTTTTGTACTAGTTTCTGTCTTTTTGAATAATTAAGTTGCAAATTACTTGAATGCTACCTGAATTAATATGATAAAGTATTTATTGCTTCTTATATCCCAAGTCCCTGACTCATACCTACTTTTAAAATAACCTAATGAATACACAGCATGGATGAGACAAATAATTTAACTGAATCCTTAGTTTATAGTACTAAGCAAAGATTTTGAGGTAAAATCAGCCCAAGGAGAAATATGTGAATAGGAAATCCAGACTTGAGTGCTTGTTTAAAAAATTTTCAGGACTGTTCTACTCCTTCAGTGTATACAGGTCAAAGCAGAGCAGTGATTTGCTCATCCATGTTGATAGTAACATTATGCATAAAGGGTAGGAGGAACCCAAGTGTCCATCAGTGAGTGGGTAAATGGAAAACAAAATATGAGTATACACTCACTGGGAGATTGTTCAGCCTTAGGAAGGACATTCTGACACAGACCACAACATAAATGAACGCTGAAGACATTATGCTATTTGAAATGAGCCGGTCACAAAAAGACAATAGATTCATAGAGACAGAAAGCAGAAGTATGACTGGGGGAAGGGAGAATGGAAATTATTTAATGAATATAATAGACTGAATGTGTCCACCAAAATTTATGTGGAAGTCCCAACCCCTGCTTCCTTAGAATGTGATATTTGGAATTGGGCCTTGAAAAGATGAATATGTTCAGTGAAATCATCAGGATGAGCCATAATCCAACCTGATTGGTATCTCTGAAGGGGGAAAATTTGCACATAAAGAGACAACAGAGATGCTTGCACACAGAAAAAAGACTATGTGAGAACACAAGAAAGGTCTAAAAGAAACCAAACTGGTAAACACTTTAATATTGGACTTTTGGCTTCCAGAGTTCTGGGGAAATGCATTTCTTATTTTAGCCATCCTTGTGATATTTTGTTATGGCAGTCCTAGCAAAGTAATACAGTGACTGTAGAGTTTTATAAGATGAAATATATTGGAGACTGGTTGCACAACAATGTGAATGTACTTAATACTACTGAATAGTACACTTAATATAGCTAAGATGATAAAATTTACAGAATTAAATATATATATATGTAAATAAAACTTGTTGACCCTAATGGCACAGGCCTGTAATCCTAGCTCTCAGCTGAAGTGGGAAGATCACAAACTCAGGACCAAACTGGTGGACACAGTGGGTTTAAAGCCAGCCTAGACTACATAGCAAGAGCCTGTCTCAAACAACAATAACAGTGAAATATCACTAGACACCTATTATAATGGCAAAACCACTAAACACTGAAACACCAAATGCTGACAAGGATGTAGTGCAACAGGCAGTCTCATTCATTGCTGGTGGACTGCAAAAGATCACCACTTCAGAATATGAATTGGCAGTTTCTTATAAAACTAAACACACTATTACCGTATGATCCAGTAAGAATGCTTCTTGGTATTTACCCAGAAGAATCTAAACTTAAGGTGTACAAGAATTTTTACAGCGTTTTTATTCGTATTTCATAAAACTATGTAGCCCAAACATTTTTCAATAGATAAATGAATAACCTGTGGTGTCCCAAGACACTGATAATTGTTCAGCGTTGAAAAGTGCATGGGGTATCAATCCATCAAAAGGTACAGAGGAATGAAATGCACATTAAGTAAAGTTATTAATAAGTCAATCTGGAAAGGCTGGATACTGTTATGATTCCAGCTCTATAACATTCTGTGAAAGGCAGAACTGTGGCGACCTTGAATATCCATGTTAATGGGGGTTTAACGGAAGTGAGGAATCAGTTAGTGGTGCTCTACGAACAATGACAGAATCTTTTATGAAGTTTTCTACTCTTTATATATTTAAATTTTAAGGGGGAAGTTTGAACATGCCTTCCTCTCTTTGTGTTACCTCTGGTGGAGGATAGCAGGGAGCCTGTGTGCTTGGGACAAGGGTCTATGGGCACTTTCTGCACGTTTTGCATAATTTTGCTGTGAATCTAAAACTGCTTTGAAACAAAGTTGTGTGTGTGTGTGTGTGTGTGTGTGTGTGTAAGAGAGAGAGAGAGAAAGATATCTGGATACATGTCTCTAATTATTAGGTCTAATTATTAGACAGTTGTTAAGTACAAGATACTGGGCTCAGTGGAAAGAAGTTCTCAGGAGACTAAAGCTTTATAGCACAAAGGAAAAAAAATGATAACTGATTGTTAATAGTAACTGACACTATACCAGTGCTATCTTTGAGTTAGCTCATTTACTTATTAAAAAAAACTGTTATGGAAATACTTTGTCTTCATTTTGCTGATTACAAGATTTAGGCCAAAAGTGGTTAAGTGACTTACTCAATATCCATAATAAACAAAGTAAGAACTTACATGGTCTGATGCAACTTAACATGTAGCCTCTATCTTGTAATAAACAAAGTGGAGTAGAGTGTTCCCATTATAGTTTTGTTATGATGGGTGAATGAGCTAACAAAAGGAAAGTATTTTTAAAACTTAAAAAACAACTATTCAGTAGCTATAAAGAAGAGAAAATTGGGGCAAAATTTAAAATAGCCTACAATAAAAATTACCTAATATGTCATGGTCCATGGAGAACCGTTAACAACAGTTTTCAATATTTCTCCAGTTTCTTACAACATTATATGGCTAAAATCAAACTTTTTTTTAATGGCTTCACACTGAGGATCTGTCCTAATGGTCAGAACTGACTAGTAAAGTTAGGTAGGTATTATAAGTTGTTTTTAGTTAGTTGTTTTCATCTCTCCAACAAGGATGAGTTAACCATTGTGTGCCTTATAGTTCTATTAGCTTCCAGGTTAGAATTGTGGGGAAGAATGGGGAAACTGGCAGTTGTACACATTTCACATTGGAGAGAGGGTTTGGAAGCACTTACCTGAGCTGTGAGTGTTGCTGTGTGAGGGTTGTTGAAGGCATTCTTTCTGAGGTGTATTTTGTTTTGTTTTTTACTTTATTTGTTTTTTGTTTGTTTGTTTTATTTGTCCCTTAATCACTGCCCAGGTGCCTCCCTAGTATCCCAGTGATAAGTATGTTTCTTCTGTTGACTTTAGAATTAAATAGCCTCTGTAGTTAGGAACTATGTAAAAACAGAGGTAAACAGGTTCCAAATGAACGCTTTGAATAGAAAAATACACTTTTTATGTCAGTTTTTGCTCCTCAGAAACATTTTTTCTACATCTTGGTACTTGACTTCCTTCTGAATGTTGTTATTTAGTTGTGCAGATACGCAAGTGATGCTGGTCTGTTACATTGTGTGATGTACTTTCATAGAACAACTTTTCCTTATTACTTTAGACGAGAAATTAGATCAAAAATAGTGACAGCAATTACACAAATGTAATGCTTACCATGTGCTAGGCATTCTAAGTGTTTTCAAATATTTACTCATTTAGTCTTTACAGCAGCGACAATACCTTAATCATTATTTTGGTGGTTCAGCTTGATTATGTCAACTGGATTGGCTTGGCAGGGTAGAGCACACTTCTGGGTGTGTGTGTGGGTGACTTTGGGAACTCTGCTGATCTTTCACCCCTTGTCTGGTGATAGACCCCTGCCCTCCTTGCCAGGTCCCATGAACTTAGCAGCTTTGCTCTGCTGTACTCCTCCGCCATGATGTTCCTGCCTGGGAGCCAGCTGACTACTGATTGAGTCCTGTGAAACCATTAGGTGAATTAAATTTCTTTTCCTTTAAGCTGTGGGTGTTGGGTAATGTGTCCCAACAACAGGAAAGCTGTAGTTATCCTACATATAAAAAATCTCAGATGCAGAGAGGAAAAGCAACTCTTTCAGGGCCATGTGTATAGCTAGTTACAAAGAACTATCCCAAAGTTCACATTGCTAACCTTTGTGCTGTACTGATGGCAGGAAGATAGGAAAGGTACAGGTGCAAATCCTAGAATACCAGATGCATGTTTAATTTTGCTCCTGTTTTAGAAAGTTAATTCTTAGGAGAGATTTTAAAGTATATAATTAAGGATATAGGCAGTTTCTAGTTTTTGCAGTGTATAGATACCAGAGGTTCAGCATGATTCTCCTAGTTAAATATATACATTATCAAATATGTTTTTTTTTGAGTACTCTGGTGACTTAAAACAGTAAAAATAAAGTTTCTTTTTAAAGGTGTGAAGTTTATTAAAAATAAAAACTAGAAATAAATATAAAATTTAGGCATTTCAAAAATACTGAATGTAGCAGCAGTTAATGTGAGTTAGCAAACTACTGAAGATTTTTTTTTAGGATGGATTTGTTCAGCATAGGGCATTAGTAGGGATTGAAACACTTAAATACCTGGTTGCTTCTGGAGGGAGTCCTTTGTTTACTCAAAATAAATCATTAATTCTTTGGTATTTAATTTCCTTTTTGATTTAATGGCCCCTGCTGACCCTTTGAAAACATACCTGACGTCCTGCAGGTTTCAGGAACTTGTTCCTTTTTGCACCTTAGGTAGTATTGTCTTTTCCTCACCTGTTATATAACACTTTATAGTTCACTTTTTATGAAACTATCTTTTTTAATGTCATACTATGTCAGATACAATCCATAACCTTAGATATGTATACAGTTTTTTCTTATTTTCTGTAACTTTTGAATAAATCAGTTGATATTAAGATCCTTTTATGCACTCTCATGTGAAACCTGTGTGTGACTCATACCTGAATTGTGTATCTGGTCCAGTTGTGCAACTTGGGAACTTTTGGTTGTGCACCAAATTTGTGCAGTCTTTTAAAATTATATAAGCCTGTTTCAAAATGTATTGCCACAGATTTGTTTTATGAACATATAATTAACATTAAACCCTGTCTTAAGTATCTAATTACTTTCTGTTTTCTATCAAACAAGTAGAATATCTACTTTAAAAAGCTGATATGGGTAATAGATAACATTGTGTAAAATCCTATTACACAATTAACCTGTTACTGGCTTAGACAAGATTCTTAACTATGGATTGAAATCAAATATTCTACACATTACTATGTTTAATAGTGTTTGAAATTATGCAATAGTCGGTACAAACCTTATCATGGACCAGATTAACATAAGATATCATGTAGCACATTTGAAAGTGAATTTGCTCAGTGCATTGTTTAGAAACACTCATTAAAATACTTTATGAGCATTCTTGATGCATCATCACTTGGGGACCCTTTCATATTTTTAGGTGGATGAATTAGCTTCATGTAGTGTTTTGCATTTTTTATTTTAGCTTCATGTATTGTTTTGCATTTTTTATTTTATTTTTTATTTTGGTCTTCTTTTCTGTAAAGCTAATTTACGAAGTACAAAAGCTAAAATACTGAGCAACATGTACTGACTGTTGTGCTCCTGAAAAAGAAAAAAGTACCTGCTTTGCAGACAGAGAACATGAAGGACACAGTGATTTCTACAGTTACTGTTTTCGTGTTAACATTGCTTAATTCATCACCATGCTCCATGAGGTGAACATCCCTGACAAGTGAGTCACAAGCAATCCTAACTCTAATAATGCTACCACATAATCTTTCTTTCTGTCCAGAGTTAGCACTGGGCCTTAGTGAACTCATTGGTTCAGGCCCAGGTGAAAGGCTGTGGGCTCGTGATGCTTTGAGCCTTTTTAAAGCACATCTTAGAAACCATCTCCACTGTCTTGGCTTGTCTTGCCCACCTCTTAGGAGCACCACAGGCTTTAACTTTGTTCTGCTGTAGATAATGCTTTGCTCACCATTAGTGAGACACCACATATTTAGGGGATTTGAAGGGAAAACCTGTGTCTTTCAGAAAGTTACTTCTACTTTTTCCATTAACCGAGCTGTTGTGATAAAACTATATGCTGCCTTTATGGCTACATGGGTCACATCCTTCTGTAATAAATGTAACTTTCCTAAGTAAATTTGATGCTCACACATGACCCAGCTTGAGACAAGCATGGGATGAAGATGACTCACTTTATCTTTGCTGAGGCAGTTGTCCTGAACTACAGAAAAATGCACAGTGATGCTGAAAGGTCAAAGTCATGATCGCTACCTTCCAAAGAGCCGTGATGTTGCCCAACATTCTTTTTCTACTGTTTTATTAGTATTTCACTTTCTTCTCACCTCTTAACCATTCATTTTCCTATGCCCTCTTCTCAAAGCTAATAAGGAAATAAAATCAACCAGAAGGAAATGTCTCACTTCTCTTTATTTTGTATACTAATAGAGTATTAGTACTCTGCTGCACTTAGTACTCTGCTCATTGTCTCTCAGAAGCTGCTTGCTATACCTTCAAAATCTACTGAGACTCTGTCTCACTATCTCCACAGATATTCCTTCATGCAAGTAGTGCCATCTCTTGAGTGAATTTTACTCACTACCTTGTCATTGACTTCCTTTCTTGTATTTTTACACACCATAGAAGATTCACAGTGCACCAGAGAAAACTTTAAAATGCGAAGCAAATCACCTATGTGCTTGCCAGTAGTTTTATATTTCACAAAGAGTAGGAGCTGAAATCCTTACAGTGGCCTGGAAGGTCCCAGTGATCTGTCTTTGCTACCTCTGACTTGAATATCTTTTTCTCATTCTCCCTACCTACCACTTATTTTCCTCTGTTGCTTGCCACACCAGGCTGCCTGTCTTTCTCTATGGAACCAAACACATTTCACCTCCCAGTCTTTGTGCTTACTGCTTCCTTCGCCAGGAATGCAGAATGTGCTTTCACCCTGTGTTTGCAGAAGTCATTTGTTCCTTTCAGCTCAAATATCGTTGATCTCTTCTTTGAAGATCTTATATAATAATACACCTTCCTCTTACCTGCATTCCTAGCAAACATAATTATTGTGTTTCTGCTATATTTTTAATACTCAGAATGGAGCCTGGAACTTTGTGGGCATTAAATAAATGGATAATAGGGATGGTGGGGATGGTGGTGGTAGTTGTGGGGTATCATACTGTTAAGTATGAAAGCCTCAATTTGTTTAATAAAGCTTTTTAAAATGGCACACACAACATTAAAAAACAAAATAATACAGGGTAGGTCTGTATATATGTAGCCCATGTTTGATGACGAAGCTGTTAATTATGTAGCAGACACTGTGCTAAGATTTTCCAGTTTAATTCACACAATTCCGCCATGCAGTGTGTATTGTTGTCCTGTTTTACAAAAAAGGAAATAAGGCTTAGTGAGTTTAAGAAAACAACTGAAGTTAGAAAGTGGCAGCGCTGAGATTGAATCTGGTGTGACCTATTTGCTGTTGTTGTTTCACTGTGTACTCCCAGGCTGGTCTTGGTCTCTTGATTCTCCTGCCTCGGTTCCTCACATGCTGTGATTACAGGTGTTCACCACCATGCCTGGCTTGAGAATCGTAACTTCTGAAGAGTAATGCAGTTTCTGAAATAAAAACCTCTTAGAGCTCCTGTGAAGTGATATGATCTGTACATACTTAAAAAGAAAGGTATTTAAGAAGTAGTATCTAGATTTGGAAGCCAAGAGTTAAGCAGTAGTAGATAAAAACAAGGTACTTTTTAAAATTGTTCAGGAGGAAGTTCAGTCTAATGGCAGTTTGCCTATTGATTTAGGAGAGCTCTTATGTCTAGTTCACACAGATGTCTTCTAACACCAGACTGAGTGAGGTGTTGCTATGGTTGTAACCTCTTATGTGTGTGAGTACACAGATATGAAGACAGCTAAGGCCCAAAGTGGTCTGGGTCACCCTCAAGAGAGCCTCTTCAGAGGAATGGAAGAGGTGGTTTCTTAATTTATAGTTAACACTTAAATAGACTGCTGTTCTTCAAGAAAAAATGCTTCAAACTCAAAGGCAGAAATTCTGTGCAGATAAACAGGGAGGGATTGCCCAGTACAAGCACAGGAGATACCAATGAGCTGTGATTAGTCCTGACAGATTAGCCATCTGTAAAAGATGGTGCCAGGTCAGTTCTGCGGACTCCAAAGAGCCCACTTTCCAATTCTTTCTTCTGTTTGCCAGATGCTATTCTTCTGGTCCATTGTTTGAGGCATTATTTGAGGGGCGGATAGTAGTAGAAATAGATTGAGAGCACCTACATTTCACTGAAGGTCCCAAATGCGCTAGTCGCCAGGGGCACTTGCTCCCAGCGGAAGCAGGTCCATATTCACACAGTATGCTGTGCCACATAGGAGTTTTGTTTTTGTTTTCTCCTACTGGGAATCAGACTCACGACCTTGCACTCACTCACGCTGCTGAGCTAAATCCCCAGCAGGAGCCACTTTTTCCCCCGTAGAATCAAGACAGTAGTATGACCTGGGAGAGCGTTCTCGCAATTATGTGTAGCTAAACCCTGTTCAATTTAGAAACATATTGTGCTGAAAATTTTCAGTAGGGACATAATTGTGCTTTTTCATTACTGCTATGAATTTTAACAGTGTGGCCCCACATTCAAGATAAGCTGTTTGAAAAAAAGAGCTGTTGATAACCTCTTTTTGGAATTCTTCTTTGTTCTACTGGGGAACAAGTATCATAAATATGGGTGGGAGCTATTCGGTGTTCGTGAGTTCATTCGTAACATGGCAGCATGTAATAATATCAATGAAAACATCAAGCTCCTGCATGGTAATTGTTAATATCACAACTGTGCTGTAGACTTTGATTTTGTGATTTTTAATGCTTCCTGGGGTGGCATGATTCATTTCCTGTTTTCGTTGTGTCTTAAGAAATGCAGATAGTAACAGTGCTGAGATTCCATCTCACTCCAGAAAGAATGGCTGTTTTCAAGAAATTAACCAATAACAGATTGCAGAATGGGCAGTGGGTAAAAAGGAACTCTTTTCCACTGATGGTGGGAATGTAGACTGGTGCAACTACTGTAAGTGTAGAAATTCCTCAAAAAACTAGGATTAGAGGTTCTATTTGGGCCAGCCATTCCCTTTCTTAGTATCTCCCCCAAAGAATTAAAAGCATCATACCACAGCAACATGTGCACTCTCCTATTTATAATGGCATAGTTCATAATAGCCAAATCCTGGAAACAGCATAAATGCCCATTAACTGGTGAGTGAATAAAGAAGATGTGGTATTTTTAAAATATACAGTGGAGTACCACTCTGCCATAAAGGATAAACTTGAGACATTTCTACTTAAATGGAGTCATCTTGAGACCATACATTGTGGAAATAAATTGGACATAAATGTGTAAATAACACATTTTCTCTGATGTAATAAACTGAGGGTGTAAATAAGGACCAAAATACACAGTAAGTATTGTGAAATAGGAAGAAAATATTCAAATGGGGAGGGGAATAAAACAGGGAAGGGTGAAAGGAAAGAAGGGAAAAGTTTAAAAAATGAGAAAAGAAAAAAAAGAAATGCAGGTAGTTATTAAAAGATATTACAATATGTGCATAAATCCAAATTTCTCATGTCCCAGAAGCCAAAAACTGCAGATACCATTTTTTTTAAAAATAAAGTTGCTTTAGATGAAACTATTTATGAACCGAAAAGTAAGATAGGAAGTGACAAGGTAGACAGTTAGTAGCTCTTCCTCTGATTAGTCTGGAAGATGATATGAAATACTCTCACTATGTTCGTTTATTTTTGTGGGTTTTGTGTCATGACCTTATTTTCCCCCCCATTCTAACATCTGCTAGCTTTTAAATAGAATAATTTCTTTGGTATTTGCAATGTCTTCAAGATACTTTGAACGTACCCAGCTATTGTTCCCAAACAGGTGACTGAGTGATTTTTGGGATTAACTTCTCATGCTTTGACTTTAATAATCAGCCCTAGTTGGTTTTTAAATATTAATTGCCCTCTTTTTTATTGTTCTGTTTGTTTTCTTGTTTTTCCTTAATAGGCTGCAGATACTTTGGCTGTGAGGCAAAAAAGAAGAATTTATGATATCACCAATGTCTTAGAAGGAATTGACTTGATTGAAAAAAAGTCAAAAAATAGTATCCAATGGAAGTAAGTTATGGGCAGTTTCCTGTTCTAAAACTTTCATTTGCTCTGCAGAATTTGATCTTTCTAATGTTTGTGTCTCTCAAATCCTATGTTTCATCCTATAATTATACTAGGCCTTTCATTTTACCCAGGACACACCTTTCTGTGCCTGTATGTCACTCCTGTGTTGAGATGTTTGCTTACTCTTACTCCTATTTAATTTATAAACTTTTGCATGACAGTATAACTAGTTTCTGTTCTTCAGTGTTTTGCACCTTAGGTTTTCATGTTAGCCAACATTTCATCAAAATGCTGAAAGACTGTAATATATTTTACCAGCATCTCAGTCTGTTATCATGAGACTGCTAGGTGTGACTATTTGGCATTGACATCTTTTTAGCAACTCTGTCACCAGCCTGGCCTTCTAGATAAAGTAAAAACAAAAATTTTATAGAGTATACTAAGAAGTTTTGTAATTTGGTTGTTTGTCAATAAATTTTCTAAGCAAATATGTTCAGAGCTGTGTTATACAGATTTTAATGCTTGATTTTTAGAAATGTAAGTATCTGTATTTTGACTACATTCCTACGGAAGTTACTTTTAATGGAAGTTAAGTGATGTTAACCTAAGTTGGGTACCAGGGATATTAATTCTGCTATGTTTTTAAGAGGTGTAGGTGCTGGCTGTAATACTAAAGAAGTTATAGATAGATTAAGATTTCTTAAAGCTGAAATTGAAGATCTAGAACTGAAGGAGAGAGAACTTGATCAGCAGAAATTGTGGCTACAGCAAAGCATCAAAAATGTGATGGATGACTCCATTAATAATAGATATCCTTTTAAACACATTACGTATATATGCAGCTATAGAACGTATATGTATATAATACATTCTCCCAGTCTGAAGGCCAATTATTTTATTCTGGTATTTTAAAAATCCTGTAAGTGAATATAACATTTTATAATGTTCTTTTAATAATTTATGCTAGTATTTTAAATATACTACCTTTTTAAGTTATACAGTATGTCTGTTAACACTGTTTTGTACTGCACTAGGGGAATAAAAGGTTAATCTTTCAGTCTGCTGATAAGATGTAATACATTAGCCAAAGTGTGGTTACAACCAGGGTCTGTATTATTGCTAAGTACAGTGTGGTTTTTTGTGCATGTATGTGGGGGTGTGTCCTGGGGATTTAACACCCCCACCCCTTTTTATTCTGAGACAGAGTCTCATTAAGTCACCAAACTTATCTGGAACCTGTGATCCTTCTACCAAAGCTTCCATTGTGGGGATTACAGGCCTGGGATGTAGATTACTTCATCATGATGTGTGATCTTTTTGATGTTTTGTTGCATTCTGTTTGCAAGCATCTTTTTGAGAATTTTTGCATCTATGTTCTTTAGAGAGATAGGCCTATAGTTCTCTTTTTGGTTGGATTTTTGCTCTGCCCAGTCCCTTTCCCCAGGGGTCTCTAGATATGTACTGTTTTCCATGTCTTTTCAAGCAGTCCTTAGAAGTCACAGAAATCGGAACAGCTTTTCAGAACAAAGGATGGGAATTCCTTTTATGGAGCTTTATTTGATTGTCTTTGCCTTTTCCAGATAAAGACTAGGTTTGTTAGGTTTTTTTGTTGTTGTTGTTCTTTTTGCCTGACCATGTGTATGTGGCAGCCCCTTCATACATGGGGTCATTTTGCCCTTCAGATGTATTATTTTAAATGTGTAGACCTTGATATAAATGTGTTCCTTAACTCTTATGACAGTACATTTTCCTATGTAACTCATGAAGATGTCTGCAATTGCTTTAATGGTAAGTCCTGCTATGCTGTT
>PVJX010029732.1:0-22695 GCA_004027295.1 Dolichotis patagonum | reverse complement strand
CCAGAAGAACTGAAAACATCATACCACAGTAATATATGTGCACCCATGTTGATAGCAGCACAATTTGTAATAGCCAGATCTTGGAAACAACCTAAGTGCTCATCAACTGAGGAATGGATAAAAAAGTGGTGGCATTTTTATACAATGGAGTACTACTCAGCTATAAAGAATGATCACATCAAGATATTTATAAATAAATGGACACAACTTGAGACCATTCTCTTAAGCGAAATAAACCAAACTCACAAGGGTAAATACCATATAGTCTCCCTAGTATGAGATTTGATAAAAGTATATAAGACTGTATGGTAAGCATGAGTCCCCATCTCATAGCTTTGAAGTCTTTCAAAGTTTTCAATCATCAGTTGGAATGGTTTTATCCTGTTTTGTTTGACTATATCATGTGTGATGATATGAACAGCTGTTTTGAAGAAAACAAAACATTATGACAGCTATTGCTGATTTAATATCATCCTTCTTAGAAGTCCTACCATGCTTCTTTTTTTCTACCACCATTGGTTCTATCACATTGTGTCTTATTGGAATTTGAATATGTGTGATAGTTCAAACAAAATTTTTTTTATCAAAAATGAGATATTATAGTACCCATTGATCATTTTCTGTTATTCGGTTCAGAAAGCCCTGTAATTCTTTCACTATATGCATGGCTTTATACTCTTGTGTTGTGTTTGATATTATTGTATTTGAAACTATGCTCAACTATAGCAGAGTAAGTGATATGGTGTTAGCTACTGTTGATGTCCAATTGTCTTAATGTAAAGTACTGTGTTGCCTATGTTGTCCTGTTCTGCTCTGTACTGCCTTCTTTTGTTTTATTCTCTTTCAAATAAAAATTTAAAAAAAATGTCTGGCATTTAGTGAAAACAACTATGCACACAAGAATGTAAGATATGATTAAAAACCAATAGTGGGAACAGAATTATGAAAGAGCCAAACAATGTAGTTATAAATTTAGACTTTAAAATAGCAATGATTCCTATGAATGGAACGTTTGTGTCCCAAAAAATTCACATGCTGAAACTCTAATCTCCTGTTAATGATATGTGTAGGTAGGACTTTTGGGAGGTAATTGAGTCACGAAGGTAGACCCTTTATGAATAGGATGAATGCTCACATAGAGACACAAGAGAAAAAGCCCTCCTCTCTCTCTCTCTCTCTCTCTCTCTCTCTCTCTCTCTCTCTCCATCCTGTGAAGATACAGCAAGTTCACCACTTGCAGATCAGGAAAATGCCCCTCAAAAAGAACTAAATCAGTCAGCATCTTGAGTTTGAATGTAGCCTCCAGAACTGTGAGAAATAAATTTATAAATTTATACAGTTTAGTTATAGTATTTTATTTTGTTTGGCAGACTGAGCTGCCACAATGGTCAATATGTTTAATATGTTCAAGAAATTGGAGAATAATGCTGGGAATTTGGGGCAGAGAAGTAAAGAACTATACAAATAAATGGAAATTTCATGAGAGAGAAAAGAATTGAAAGCAAGGCTTTAATTTGTTTCACAGATTAGAAACAAGAACAAATGAGGCAGAATATAAGATCTCTAGACAGAGACACAGAAAATACAGAAAAGGATGCAAAATACATAAAAAACATAAGAGACAATGAGGCACATTGGAGTGAAGAGAGCAAGTATTATGCCTTTTCCCTTATAAATCGGATTTTACCTATTTTCTTACCGTACCACCAATATTTTCTGACAAAACGCCTCAATTTGTTATGAAATAATTAATGAATCCTTGAAATACCACCACAATGAAGTGTGCTGGACCAAAAGCAAGCCCATGACTCGAAAAGAAATTAATCTGTGATAAAAGAACATAAATAAATGAAAGCTTTTGTGCTGCTTACCTTTCCCTGGGTTTTACAAATTGCATTTGAGGTGGCTGGCTGGAGTGTTGTCCAAGAGATGAATTCCCAACACTAACAGGCCGTGGTGTAATAACATTTCTGCAAAATCACAATAAATATTGCTATTATTATACAAGTGTTCTAAAATCTGTGGTAGTCATCACTTTCAAATCCTCTTTATACTTTCAGCTCACCTATCCACCTTAGATCACCAGAGGCCAGAACTGAGAAAGATTTTAGAGTGACAAATCCTGAGAGTTCTTTCTTGATTACTCTTTCTACAAAGATCATGGGTAGCAGGGACGGAAAAGGAGAGGACCTGCAGGAAGGAGAATAAAAAGCTGGACACGGCAGATCACACCTGTAATCTCAGTACTCAGGAGGCTGAGACAGGAGGATCACTGCATGTCTGAGACCAGATTAGGCTACATTACAAGTTGAAGGCCAGCCTGAATTACAGAACAAGACCCTGACTCAAAACACAAAACAAATAAACAAGCAACAGTGAAAAAGTATCTGAACGCAGACCTCTCACAATCTTCATAGCCAATGTCTGTCTTCCAGGTACCTCAGTTTTAAAAAATTTATTAATTTTAAAATTAAAATGTTTGTCCTTTTGTTATATTCAACTGATTAGACAAGGCCCACCTACATTAGGGAAGGCAACCTGCATCACTGAGAGAATCGACTTCAATGTTAATCTCATCCAAAAATTCTTTGAGAATGATACTTTTTTGGGAGGTGGACAGTAGTGAGGATTGAACCCAGGGTTTCTCACATGTTAGGTAAGTTATGTACCACTGAATTATGTCACCAACCCTTTTCATTTTTTATTTTGAGATAGGGTCTTGCAAAGCTGACAGACTGTCCTTGAATTTGTAATCCTCCTGTCTCAGCCACCAGAGTAGGTGGAACTGTAACTAAGAAAGCAAAGTAAGTTTTTTTCTTTTAGAAACAAGACACATTCCCAAACTTCTTTACACTAAGGTCAAAAACTATCACATACACACTCCTCTCTCCTCTCTCTCTCTCTCTCTCTCATCTTAGGTTAATGGATAGAACATGAAGATGATGCCCCCAGGGGTCCAGTGTCTTTAATACAAAGAGAGGATCTGGGAAAGAAAAAGCTGAGAATGGCCAGCGGATGAAACTGTGGGGATTTCATTGTCCACTGTCTCACTGTATTCCCTCTCCCCTCTTTCTTACTACACAAACACATTTGCACACCTGAACCAGAGATGGAGGTTTGAGGCAAATGAGACTCATCCATCTCCTCAGGCCTGGGTTTAACAAATACTGGAATACAAGTCTCTTGTGTTCCCAGGGCAACAGTGATAGGAACCAAAAAGGGAGTGGCAAGTTCCAGGGGTACACCACCATGCGTGGATCCCACAATAATTTTTCACTATTATCTGGGCACTTAGTAGAGTCAAGTTGGCATATAGCCCATCACAAGGCCAACCCGTGTCATCCTGGCACTCAAGTTTATTTCCTTTTATCATTCTTAACCTCCAAATTAGGACAGTCACATGGTCACAGTCCTAACTAGTATAATGCATTCAACTAGACAAATCACAGCAAGCCTTTTCCCACAAGATAAGTAAACTCCCTGAATGATGTTTAGGCTTCTCCTTAATGTCCCCAAACTTAAATACTATGATATTGCATAATAAGAGGGAAAGAGAGTCAAGAAAATGAAAATATTTACATATATATGTATAAACAAGAACATTCACAAGAAAACGAGGAAATATAACAATTAAAGCCCTCATTTCTGTGGTTATCACGTGCATTTATACCTTCCTTCTCCATCTGTTCTGTATTCCTCTGCCTCCAGCAGTCCCCTCAGCTGGTCATGGTTCTTTACCTGGTGGGGTGACCAGAACTTTCATTCCTTAATTTAAGGATCTGGATCACGAAGAGTCCTGTCTGAATTGGGTTATTGCAGTTCTCCATTAAATCCTTAATCATGTACTGTAGTAGTATTAAAAGATGCCCTAAGGAGTCTCCTGTACTCTACACACATTCTTCTTCATCTCCATTAGGAAGCAGCCGTCCAATTTCCCTTTGATTTCAAGATCAAACAACCACCGGTGCAGTTAAGTCCCTTCCTTGCTTGTTGAGTGACAGGCATCAGGTATCTAAGCTAATTTCCAGTCCTAGTAGAAGCATTCCTCCTTTTGAAACTAAGACCTCTAGTTCAGAAGAGGATAAGACTGCAGCAACAAGAAAAATAGAATCTCTAGGGGTAATCATGATACCATGACTCCCATTTTGATTTTGATTCTGGGAACCCTAAATCCTGAACATGGAAGAAAAACCAACACATACTGATCACTGATGCAGGATATCTACAACCTCTGGAGAATTCTAATTCAGAACTGGGCCTGAAAACTGAGTCTTGAAGAAGCTATTCTACTCTTCTGACAAGCCAGTGGCTTCTATGTCAGACTGCCTCACTTTATTTCTTGTGAAGTCAGTTCCTTGATCAGAATCATGCTTAGCTGAATACCGTAGTAGAGGTAAAGGCACTCTTTTTAAGTCCATAGATGGTAATTTTGCCAGAAGCATTGTGTATAGTGAAGGCAAATCTACATCCAGAGTAACATTGATCCCAACTACATAATTATATTTCTGTTTGATTTTTTTATTAGTGCATGTTTGTAGTAAACATTCTGTTTACTTGTGGGTAACTGTACGTGCACATAACATCTTAATTCCTTTTTATAATCCCCACTCCATTCCCTCCTACCCTCTTCCATCCATCTCTTGATTTTCATCTTTCTTTTTTTTGTATGTTTGCAATACGTGTTTACACTACTTGTGTGGAGCTGGTACACACATGTACATAAGGCTTCTTAATTCATTTTTTCACTCCTTTTCCTTCTTCTCCTCCCTCCATCTCATGTTCCCTTTTCCCTTTTAGAAATATCTACCTGCCTACTATCATTTGTTTTTTGTTTTTGGTCCCAGGGATCATGACTTCGCACTTGCCAGGCAGGTGCTGATGCCACTGAGCTAAATCCCTGGCCCACAGAAAAGTATAAGCTCTTTACTTATACCTTTGATTACTCATATGAAAGAAACCATGTGACATTTACACTTGTGTGTCTGAGTTATTTCATTTAATATTGTGATCTCAAAGTACATCCATTTTCCTAAAAATGACTTAAGTTTATCTTTCTTTATGGCAGGTTAATACTCCATTCTGTGTTAAAACCACGTTTTCTTCATCTATTCATCTTCTGATGGACATATAGGCAGCTTCCAAGATTTAGCTATTACAAATTGTGTATGCCTATCACTTCAAGAGTTTTACCTATTTAGTCTTCCAGCAGGTTAAATGTTTGTTTTAACATTTAGATCTTGATCCATTTTGATTTTAGTTTAGCACATGGTGAGAGATAGGGATCTACAGTCAATCTTCTACAAATAGATAATCCATCTTCCCAGTGCTGTTTTTTTAAAAAGAAGTTTTCTTCAGTTTTTTTGGACCTTTTGGCCAAGATCAGGTAGTTGAGTGTACTTCAGGTTGTTTGCATCTTCTACTCTGTTCCTCTGACTCTCATGTCAATTTTTGTGACAGTACCATGCTATTTTTTTATTACAGTAACTTTGTAATATAACTTCAGGCCTGGCATGACGATATCTCCCCCTTTGCTCTTTTTACCCAAGATTGATTTTGCTACTCTGGGTTTCTCCTGGTTCCATATGACTTATAGGATTGTCTTCTCCAGTTCTGTGAAGAATGCTATTAGAATTTAAATTGAAATTGCATTAAATCTGTATATCATTGTATTTGTTCTGTCTATTCAGGAACAGGGGTATTTTTCCATTTTCTGATATTCTCTTCAATCTTCTTTTTCAAAGCACTGTAGCTTTTGTTATAGATGGCTTTCACTTCCTAAGTTAGGTTCTTTTCTAAGTATTTATTTTCTCTTGGTATTACTATGATGGTATTTTTTCTATTTTCTTTTTCAGTGGGTTCATTACTAATGTAAAGAAAAGCTAGGTTTTTTTGTTTGTATCCTAAGAGTTTGGTAATTAATTCTAAGATTCTCTTGGATTTTTGCAGAGTCTTCTATGTAGAGAATCAATTTTAGTACTCTTAAATTGTATTATTCTCTTTATTTCTTTTTCTTCACTTGTTACTCTTATTGTTTTGAGTACTAAATTAAACAGGAATAGTGATAATGGATAGCCTTGTCTTATTCCTGATTTGAAAGGGAAAGCTTTGAGCTTTTCCCTATGTAATATGATGTTGGCAGTGGGTTTGTCATAAATGGCTCTTATTAGATTGAGATGAAGTCCTTCTATATCTATTTTCTTCAGAGTTTTTATCATGGAAGGATATTTGGATTTTGTCAAAGGCTTTTTTCTGTATCTATTGAAATGACTGTGTGATACTTTTGATCATGTGATTTTTGTCCTTAATTCTGTTTATGTGATACACTTTATTTATTGATTTGCATATGTTAAGCCCTCCTTGCATTTTTGGGATGAAGCTTACTTAATTATCATGTATAATCTCTTCCATGATTTGTTGTCTTCTGCTTCTCAGGATCATGTTAAGGATTTTTGCATCTATATTCATTAAAGACATTAGCCTATAGTTCTCTTTGTTTGGATCCTTGTATGATTTTAGAATTAAGATAACAGTAGCTTCCAGGAATGGCTTATGAAGTACTCCTTCCTTTTCAATTTCATTAAGAAGCTTGAGGAGTGTTGGTGTTAAAACACCCTTGAGATCCGGCCAAGACTGTGGTGGAACCCAGGAACCTGCACAAGGAAGCAATTCGCCCACCCTCTTGGTAAGTGCCTCCCTGTGGCATGATCCAGGAAGAGAACCAGAGAAAGGCCCCAGAGATCTGGCCAAGACCATGGCGGAACCCAGGAGCCTGCACAAAGAAGCAAATCGCCTGCCCTCTTAGTAAGCGCCTTCCTCCAGGGTGAGCCAGGAGGAGACCCTATAGTGTCTCTTGAACCTACCTGTGCGAGAGCTTGGAATCAAACATCCCAACCCCTCCAAACACCACCACCACGACCACCACCACCACCACCTCCGTTAGCAACTGGGGACAGAGGTCTGAGCATCTCTTGGCAGGATGACTGTATGCAACATAGCAAATATAGGAGGTATCCTCTATCTTCTCTTTGAAAGCAAGTGTTGTTTTCAGTTTTGTTTCATTATGATTATTTGTTTTGTTCTATTCAATATTCTCTTTCGATTGATTTTTATAATGTTCCATCTTTGGTTTGATTTTGCTATACTTAATTGACTAGACAACTATTGTGAAGATAATGAGATATACGAAGGTATCTATTACTGTTATCCCAGTAACCTGCTGTGAAGTTCTGTATCAGATTCATGGCACTGTCTCAATTGGCTTTATTCTGTCTTGTTCTGTTGTATTTCTACTACCTTCAAAAAAACCCCAGAAGTATATAAGGTGATTAAAAAGGAAATAACAACAAAACAGATCAGTAAGGTACTGAGCAAGCTGAAACATGATATATAACTAAACAGATAATGGACTTAAAAAGCAAAAGGAGGAAAAGAAAGTGCTCTAAAGGATATACTGCATGTATGTTTAAGTGTGTAGGATTGATAACCATATTACTAAGTTTTTGTTGGATCGTTGAACAGAACTGTTTGCAGCTTCACTGTTTGAATGTCCACTTTGTATGCTTTAATTTTGTAACATGAACAACTATTTCTAAGAGGACAATATGTAATTTATCAACTAGTGAGTTCTTACTTTTTTGAAATTCTGTATTATTTCCACCCTTTTTTCTTTTCAAATAAAATTTTAAAAAACCACCCTTGAAGTTCTTGCAGAATTCATCAGTGGCCCCATAAGACCTAGGCTTTTATTAATTGGTAGATTTTTAATTACTGCTTCTGTTTCACTGGATTACTCAGGGTTTTTAATTTTCTTGGTTCAGTTTTTGTAGTTAATACGTTCTAGGAATCTATGCAATTCTTCTAAATTCTTAAACACTGGCATACAGATCTGTGAAGTAGTTTTTATTTCAGTAATGTCCATTGTGATTTAAACTTTTTCACTTCTAATTCGATTGATCTGGGTCTTATCTCTCTTCCTTTTGGTTAGATTGCTTAAGGAATGGCAAAACCAACTCTTCAATTAATTCATTCTTTGTATTTTTTTCTTGGTCTCAATGTCATTGATTTAGAATTTCTTTCCTTGTAATAGCTTTAGGTTTGGGTTGTTCTTGTTTTTCTAGGACCTTGAGGTGTGCCATTAGGTTATTTATTTGGGCTCACTCTGCTTATGTGAAATGTGCACTCACAGCTGTAAGTTTCCCTCTTAAGACTGCCTGCATTATGTCCCATAATTTCTGGTATGTCTTTTTTTGAGGGGTGGGGTACTGGGCCTTGAATTCAGAACTTCGCTCTTACCAGTCAGGCACTATCCAACTGAGCTGTATCCTTAGCTGGTATGTCATTCTGGAATTGTTATTTAACTCTAGAAACTGTCTTATTTACTCCTTGATTTCTTCTGTAATCCACTGGTTAATAATGTATTGTTTAGGTTCCACGTACTTTTATAATTTGTGTTTTGTCATTGATTTCTAGTTTTATTACACTATGATCTGATAACACACATGGTATAATTTTAATTCTTTCACATTTACTTAGCATGCTTTATTGGCTAGTATACGGTCTTTTGGGAAAAAGTCTCCTCTGCTGCTGACAAGAATCCATATTCTGTTGTTGTTGGGTAAAATTATATATATATATATATATCATTTATATATAATATATATATATATCATTTATATATAATATATATTATATATATATTATATTTGTTTGAAGTTTTTGTTCAAGTCAGATATTTGATTTTTGTCTAGTTGACCTGTCTACTTGTGGTAGTGGAGTATTGAGGGTCCCCATTTTAATTTTGTTTATGCTTATCTAGTATTTTTGTCCAGTAGTACTTGTTTATAAAGTTGGGTGCACCACTGTTTGGTGCATATACATTAACAATTGGGGTTTTTCCCATTGGATTGTTTCCTTAACCAGTGTGTAGTGACCTTCTTTTGCACTTTTGGCTTAAGGTCCACTTTGTATGAAAATATAGAATAGCTACACCTACTTTTTTTGGAAGCTCCTTCAGCATGGAATGTTTCTTCAATCCTTTGATTTTTTAGTCTGTGTTTCTTTTTTGATTTAATGTGTTCTTTATACAGCATATCAACTGGGTTTTGTTTCTTGATCCATTTTTCCAGTTTGTGTCCTTTGATTGGGAAATTGAGACCACTTACATTGTGAGTTATCACCATTATGTATTGATTTATACTTGTCATTGTCTTATTTTCCTGTCTCTGATTCCATTTCTCTCCTACATAACAGCTTACCCTACCTGGTGAACTCACTGTATCAGGCCTTTTATCACTGGTAGCTTGTCTTTCTCTAGGATGTCCTTGAGAAATTTTGCTGATTTTTTGGTTATGAATTTCTTTAGATGCTGTTTATCATGAAAGTATCTTATTTCTCCAACAATTTTAAGGATATTTTTGCAGGATGTATGTGATGGTTGATTGTGTCTACTTGAAAAGTTAAGAGTAGCCTAACCAAAATGGCTCAGCAATTCCACACCCTAGGGTACAGAAGACCCACTCTAGGATGGCTTGTCACCTGGATGATACAAAAGGAAAATGAGGAAGGATGGATCTGCTTCTGTTTCTTAGAGGAGCTCCAGTCTTTGCCTTCACCTCAGATATCATCTCCTGGCTTCCAGAGTACATTCTTTGGTCTTCCATCACAGGCCCATTGGCCTCCTGACACAGACTCACACGGGACAGTGCAGTGAGCTCCAGACCTTGGATGGACTCTTTTCATCTCCAGTGTGCAGACACCCTTGGCATTCTTCCTCATTTGGCTCTGGGGATGGTGGTTGTAAGCCAAACTTGTAGATTCTTACACATTTATATATCTTGTGTTATATCTGTTTCTCTAGTAAAACACTGACTGATACAATATATCAGCCTAGGTTGGAGATTACTTTCCTTTAGGGCTTGAATCACTTCCAAGTTATCCCAGCCTATTAAATTCTGTGCTAAAAAGTTTGCTGTAATTCTAATGGGTCTACTTTTATAAGTGACTCATCACTTGTTTATGACCACTTTTAAGATTTTTCTGTGTTAGACTTCCAGGATTTTGACTATGGTATGATGTGTCATGGAGAGGTTTTTTCTGATTGTCACTATTTGGAATTCTATATGCCTCACTTATTTGTATGTTAGGTACTTTTGGTATTTTTTCAACAGAGATTTTTTATGCTGTTTGTGCTATCTTCTGAATTTTCACTAATTCCACTTAATCTGCATCATTTAGTAGTTGAATCTGTTTTTCACGTTCCCTTGTTGTTTTGATGTTATCTCCTATTAACTCACTAATAGCCCTGTCTTCTAGCTCGGACACTGTCCTCACATTGGTCACTTCTGTTGTCCATACTTTTGACAGAAATTTTAATGTGAATCTGTTTGAAGCTTTTATGGTTTCTAATTCTTTTCTATGCTGGTCATGCATGTTTTGCATTGCTTAGTTTAGCTCTACTATCTTTTTAGTGTCTTCTCTAAACTTTCCAGTCATTTTGTTTTGCCCAACGTCTTCTTATTTACATCTCTTGTGAGCCTACCCAATGTCTTGCTACTCTGTTTTATTATTTCCTGACATTTTTTCAAATAATGAGGGTATGTGGCTTTGGGGATTTTTCCCCTTTGATGCCACATGGATCAGCTCCATGGGAGTTGGAAGTTCTTAGGGAATTTTCCTGGCTTGTCCTTTTAGGATTTTGTTTTATTTTGTGTGTGCTCTGAGGCTGTAGGTTAGTTGTACTGGAAAGCCTTTAGGTCTCTGCTGCGTTTGGCCAATGGTTGGGATTTAAGTGGGTTGTCTGATTTAAAAGTCGGCAGTTGCTGGGTCTGGTTGCTCTCTTCTCTCCTCAGTATTATCTTTATCTAGCATTCGGTAAGTTTATTGGTTCTCACCTCTGCTTCTCTGTGCCATTGGAAAATAAACTGCAGGGCTTAGAGTCAGTGGATGATTGCACCTGTGCATTACAGGGTTCTGTGCATCAGGGAATGCCTGCTTGCTCATGTAGGGGAGTCTTTTATTTTTGTGACTTCCTGAGATCACAAGGGTCTTTTATTTTTGTGACTTCCTGAGATCTGAGATGAAATGTAAAAGACCTCAGATTTTTCACTTCTCTGTGAGGGTACCAGCCTTATCCACCATCAGGTCAATCGGTGGCCCTGTGGAGCCTGACTTGACAATATGCTCCTCCCAATGCCCCTCAATTAAAAGCTTCAAGGCCGTCCCACAGATCTACATGTTTAGCTCTAGCAGACTCTTATCTGTGTGCATTATGGTAATAGCTCTTATTTCTTTTTACATGTTATTTTCGCACTAAACCATGAACTTGAGTTCAGGTATGAGATCTCATTTATCTTTGTATTTGCAATGTCTGGAATGTGACAGACATCAGTAAATGTTTACTGAATCGATGGATACAGAAGGAAAAGTCAATAAATACAAGAAAAAATTTAACTTTACTATTTTTAAAAACCACCAATATCAATTGGACAAAGTGTATTTTAACATAATACCACCTCTTTTCCCGAAAGAAGTAGTATCTCACTGGCCAACTTCCTTCATTAAGCCATCTTCCCCATCCCTCCTTCAGCCATGAATGAGGTATTCCCTCTCTTCTTTTTCTCATCTCCAGACTTTGTCACCTTCTTTCTCCAGGGCTGTACCCAGAAATTCCACTTTCTTCTATCTTATTAAGCAAATTAATTCAGTGCTCTCTCTGCCTTGGCATCTAGCCTACCCTGGGCATTTTCTCAGAACTTACAGTAACTAAGATGCTCTGTCAACTTTTTAAATGCCACATGACTTGACCATATAAACAAGACTTAAAAAACTTACATTGGGAGGTCTTTTGTTTTTTGATGTGATGCAACATCCAGAAACATAGTAGGCTCAATATTTCTTTGAAGAGGTTTTAACTAAAGAAAAATACAAGCATATTTTTAGCACATTTTGGTTACAATTTAAACTAATATTACTTATCCTCCAGGATATGGCTAGCCCTTAAATGACATACACAAGAAAACGAACGAAGGAAGGAAATAAATTTATTGGGTACTAAATATTTGCTGTGACTACCACAAAAAAGGCTGAACAATCAGGGATTCTAAAAAGGTCTAATTCATCATAAGAAAATATACAGCAAAAAAGAAAAATCAAGCCAGAAAAGTGAAAGAAAAGAAAAGCTTGTTCTTTATGCTTTCTTCTATGTATTACTGATTTTTGATCCAAAAATATATTAAAACCATTTTACAGGAAAACCTTGGATTGCCAGTAACTTGTTCTGCAAGTACTCTGCAAGACGAGCAAACATTTCTAAGAAATTTAAACTTTAACCAATGTCTTGCAATACAAGTAGTATGTGATGCCAAATGTCATATGATCAAACCTAAGCCAATGACTCCTCTCCCTCCTGTCCCTACCCTTTCCTCCTCCCTCCATCACTGTGAGACCACAAGTGTTTCCCCTGCTCTGATGCTCAGTCTTAGGTTGTTATTTGGCAGAAATCAGTGGTTTTTCAGAACACTGGAAGGAGCCCACAACTGGCACTAAAGTATTTTTGTTACTTCACAGCACCTCTGGACAGGACTTTGCTTTTCCATACAATTAGCTTATGAAGGCTCTCCTTCACGGTAGGTCAGGCTGCCCACTGATACAGACCCTTTCCTCTGCTGCCTTATCGCCCGTTACATCCAATACAGCATATGAAAAGTTTATTAATACTATACTTCCTGTAGTCAACATCCATACAGGCATATATACAATGGCCTCCATATTTTAAAAGGTTGAAAAGAAAGGCAGCAAGAAGGAGATGACTACAGTGGAAGTTAAAAAGGAAACTATTGATCAGTACAATCAGCAATTTCAATTTTTATGAGAAGCCTACCACTTGGACAGTGTTAAAGAAGAAAGAAAAAAGGAGCTAGAAACAGCAAAAGGAGCCACAAGAGCATCAAAACAACAGCCATATGTTCTGGAAGACATAGAGAAGTTGCTTCTGGTTTGGATAAATGAGAAGCAACTAGCAGATAATACTGTGCCCAAGAACTTTATCAGCAAGTGAAGAAATACCTTTTAGAAGAGAATGTAATGGCCTGGGATTTAGCTCAGCGGTTCAAGCATTTGCCTGAGTTAAGTGTGAGGTCATAAGTTTGATCTCCGGTACCACAAAAAAAAAAAAAAAAAAAAAAAAAAAAAAAAAAAAAGAAGAAGAAGAAGAAGAGGAGGAGGAAGAGGAGGAGGAGGAGGAGGAGAATCTGCCATTGCTGATTACAGATAGTGCCCTTACTCAACCTCCAAGCTTTGAAGACAACTTACTGGAGGAGTGCAAGTTCATTAAGGTCGAATTCCTTCCTCCCAACACCACTCAAGTCTTCCAGCCCATGGCTTAACAGGTCATTTCAAATTTTGAAAAATTTTACAGCAAAGCACTATTTTAGTGATGTTTTAAGTGTCAAAAGAATCAAACCTTACTCTGAGAGTTCTGAAAAAGTCATTTCCACATCGTGAATTGCCCCAAGATCATCAACAAATCCTCACCAAGAGAACCTCAATTCTGTTTGGAGAAAACTGTGGCTTGATTGAATTCTTGGATATTACTTAGGAGGAGCTTGCTCATAAATAGGAGCCACCAAGTTGTCAATGAAATTGTGTCCTGGGTGGAGATCTTGAGACTGGAGGTGACTGAGGAACAATGTTCAAGAGCTGGTGGAGGAACGTGGCCAGGAGCTGACCACTAATAAACTGATGGATCTGCATCACAAGCAACAGCAAGAGGTTGTGGAGGAGATCTCGTCAGCTAAGGAGAAGAAAAAGATAGAGGAATCCCACACCCTAAATGAGATTAGTGAGATTAGGGGGTGTAAAATGTGGGAAACAGTGCAAGATTTTATAGAAAAGCGTCACTTGAACAAGGCCATAGCCATGCAAGTAATTAATCTGTTTAAGAAGAATGCAATGTTGCACATCAGTGAAATCGTCAAAGGAGGCAAAAATAACTATCATTGAATAAATTCCTTGCTAAAATCACATTAAAAAAATACTCCATTGAGTCAATAGATAGCAGCTATTCCTTCAGTGATTCTACACAATAACTTTTCTGTCTCTCCCCTATCTCCCTCACAATGCCACAGAGGTTTTCAAAGCTAAGTGAAGGTTAATTTTCTTTATATTTGAATTTTCTTTATTATATTGTTACAGTATTATAATAATTTTATAGGAATATTTTTGGGTTGTGGAATGATTTATGAGTTTCCACTATTTCTTATGGAGAAATTTGCTTTTATATACAAAGTGCTTAGGATTACAAGCATATTTCTGGAGTGAATTACACTCACAAACCAAAGTTTTACTGTATATAAGCCAAGGGAGGGAGGGGATGGGAATGAGAAAAAAAGAGGAATCAAAATACATCATGAATAGGTGCAAATTTCCTATGTGATCATTACGTGTATCTAAACTGTACCAATAAACTTAATTTAAAATATTACAGGAATTTCTCAACACAATAGTAGATTTATCTAATAAAACTAATGTTCCCATCTTCAATTACTCACTTAAAAACATCCCAGGATTATTAATAAAAATAGCAAAAATTTGAAATGAAAGGTTATATACAAAGTGTAGAGATTATTTTCCCTATATTGTAGCAGCACTAATGGAACTGAATTTTTATATGTCTCAAAGTAATGATAATACCCAGGGATATGAGAATTATTTCAATTACTTTATGAGCATATTCTTTGATACAACCATCTAGAACAAATCCTTGAAAGGATCATTGTTTTAGACAATAATTTCCTTCCTAGAACCCTAGCCTAAAGACATAATGAAAAAAACAGAGATTAGTACACAAAAATATTCACGGATAGCAAGAATACATACTGGTAGTAAAATAAAGGACAACCAACAGGAATATAACTTCTTCAAGTATTCTGCTGTCTTAATGAATCAAAGAGGGTTCAAATGACATATTAAAAATAATCATGTGGGAAAGGTCAGAGTAAAAATATCTAAATAACATCTAGGACTACACTTCTAACAAGTATTTTTAGATGTAAAAAGCCACTTACTTTTTGAATACTTAAAACAATGTTGTTTTTTATGTTAAAGAGAAAAAAGCCCCATCAGGGATTTAGCTCAGCGGCATAAGCGCCTGTCTTGCAAGCGTGTGGTCATGAGTTCAATCCCTGGTACCGACAAAAAATAAATAAATAAATAAATAAATAAATAATAATAAAGAGAAAAAAGCACAGAAAAAAGCAATCAAACAAACAAAAAACAACAACAAAAGCCAATTGACATCAATAACAACAAAAACAAGAGCGATACAAAATCTCAAAACAAGATGATAGGAATTTAACAATAGGTGTTATAGTGGGTATTTTTATCTTCCAAATAGTTGCTCAGGCTACCAGACACAGGCATGTGAAGGTGATCAAACAATACGATTTCTCTTTGAACAGTTTCTTTCCCTTTCACTATATCTATTTTAACTTTTGGATCTTATTTACTTTCAGTTTCTTATGCCAATGAGACAATATGGTGTTTACATATGTGAGTCTGATTTATTTCACTTATGAGGATGGTCTCTGATTGCATCCATTTACCTATAAAAGCCTTTAGTTTATCCTTCGTTATAGCTGAGTAGTACTCCACTATATAAAAATACCATATCTTTTTTATCCATTCCTCAGCTGACAGGCATTTAGGTTATTTCCAGTATCTGGCTATTACAAATTGTGCTGCTATAAACATGGGTGCACATATATCACTGTGGTATGGTGTTTTCAATTCTTCTGGGAAAATACCTAGGAGGGGAATAGCTGGATTGAAGGAATCTCTAATTCTAATTTTTTGAGGAATCTCCACAGTGTTTCCATAGTGGTTTTACCAGTCTGCACTCCCACCAACAGTGGAGAAGGGTTCCTTTTTCCCCACTGTCCCTCCAGCATTAGTTATATGTTGATTTCTTGCTGTTAGTCATTCTTTCTGGAGTGAAATGATCAAAATAATTTTAGTTACATAAATATGTGTAGATACAGCACAAAGGTAACATTTTGAATGAAAGATCATCATGTAAAAATGTACAATTAAGTAATGGTAAAAGCCTCATTCTAGGCTGAAGAAAACATCACATGCTTTAAGATGAGAAGGTAAAGCAGCATTCTTTTAAGAACAGTTATTTTGAAGAATTTACCAAATTGTAAAAAACAGCTCAAAATAGAATGATGTGGCTGAAAAGCTAAAACAGTAATTTTTTTAAAACAGAACTAACCTGATGTGAAAATCCATAGCCAAAGGATCCATAGGCAAACATAAACTCCACATCCAACCTGCAGGCACACTAAACACAAGGTAAACTTACTTTATTGTTTGATCAGAATGAAATTTTCCTGGAGCAGTGATAACAGGAGATATGTTTACTTCCCAAATCTCTATGTTAGAATACCAAAATAGGAATCTGAATCTCATTAGAAAAAAAAAAAAAGAAGCATTTACATAAACATCTCCTGTTATAGGCGAATCTGTTCAGTTTCTGAAATGTTAAAAGTTTCGTGTTAAAATTAAGTATTATTATATGATTAAAATGTAGAAAATGTCAAAACAACTGTTAATATGATCACACTGGGCCAGTGACACGTATATACACACATCCTCATACGCATGTGTGTATTTTTAAATTATTTACTCACATTCTTCTCACCTCCACTCTCATTCTCAGGCAAGGCTTTGATTTAGACACACGCTCTCACCTCTCTGAACCCCGGGCTGCTTGTGTGTGAGGTGAGGGCGAGAGTCGGAGATAAAGGCCTCATGCTCCTTGCCCCTGTTTTGGCCATGAGACAGCGGAAGTCTCCAAACAGAAAAATCAACAAATCAAGTTAATTTTTAACTACTTAAAAAGAAACAGAATTGTAAACAACCCTTCAGAAATTCCCCCAAAAGGAAAGTACTGCTGCCTGAATTTAGTGCTGAGGGGTCCGATGGGACACCACCACACAGCTTCCGTGGCTACGCAGCCAAAGTAGTGGCAGGAGGCACTGGACTCTCTCCTTCAGCGATTTCCAATGTTCTCTTTCACAGTTTAGCAGTAAGTGTTTGTTTGGTTTGGTTTTTTGAGATAGGATCTCACTAAATTCTTTAAGCTGGCCTTAAACTCACGAGGTAGCCCAGGCTGGCCTTGAATTCATACCAATCCTCCTGCCTCAGCCTCCTGAGTGCTGGGATTACAGGTGTAGACCACTACCCCCAGCAATATAGCAGATTTTTTCAAAAGGCTGAGTGGATGAAGATTTTGTCAGCAAACTACTTTCTAGTTAATACATTTTTATTAATTCAAACAGTAACTGTTAAGTAACGAAGGATATGTAGACTACAAACAGTAGCAGAGTAAAGTTCAATGAAATGTCAAGAAATTATTAGATGTGTACAAAAGTTAGGAAATTTCAGTAAAGTTCTTACTGTGTTTTCATTCAACATTTGTAATTCTTCAGTAAAACACATTTTCTGGAAGCAAAGTAATAAATAAAATATTTAAATACAAAATTACATATTTACCTGCATATTATTTAAATCATTTAACAGTAAAAAAAATCAAGTAATGATTTTTCAAATCTACATATGGATCAAATAGCTAAAATACAAACAATGAATATTTAGAAGGTGAAATATAAATAACAGAATATAAATATAAATAACAGAAATGAATGCCAACAATTGCATTCATGTTTTAGACTAAAAAAGTTTCCAGTAGTTAGAGTTCCTTCCCCCTTTTGGAATTCTCAGAGCAACGGCCTTGCTGCTACTCTTTCTGAGGATTCATACAAACATAAATTTACAGGATAGGTGATCCCCGGTAGCACGGAGTACCAGCTTCATTCTCCAGGGACTTCTGAGATCTATTAAAGCAGTAAAACTCTGGAAACCTTGGTGACCATCTCTGGTCGTTTCTGCTGTCCTGTGAGTTATTTTACCCAATCCAGTACCCCAGGGACCCCTTTCTTCCTAGCATTTTCCACTACTCCCAGTTCCATGGTTAACAATGTCACTTGTAACCGCTTCACTAAACTTTCTTCCATCTTTCTGCTTTACCTAACACCTGACTTTTGTAGCAATGCTTAGTTACTTCCAAATCATATTATTTCATGTGCATTTAAGAAAGAGTTCCTCTTTTAAGCACCCTGCTAGCTGGTAATTCTATTATTTTTCAGACACATGAGTCACTAATCTTTATTTAGTAAGAACTCTGTATCCTAAGCACATGAATTTGAAGGCAGAAAATAACAATAGGAGCCCATCAGGTATAAAGAATCACAACAAACATCAGTCGGACAAGGTGGCGCCAAGGTGAAAAACACTGTTTCTATATATACCTGAATTACTTCATAAAGATGTACTGTAGCACTTCCTAAGAGAAGCAGATAATTTTCCATATGATTATATTGTACTAGTTCCAAGGAAATATTATTCCACTTGTCATCTTGATGTCTGGAAACCTCAATTTGAAAATATATGTTAAAAAAAAGAAAATATATGTAAAAAGAAGCATTACATTTTGGGTCTGAATTTCAGATACAACTTCCAAATGTATGCACAAGCTACATTATGTGTTTTGACTTCATAACTTTTCAGTCTCACAGCTGCATATGCCTTCAAACTCACAGCTCCATACACCTTAATATTAATAAAAATCAAGATCTTGTTTGTCCACTGTTAATTATGACTTTTTAAAATCATCTATTGCAAGGGAGCCAAGAGCCTACAGGGAGTTGGGGTTGTGCGAGGTGAGTCCCGATGCCCCAGGGAGAGTTGGAGACCTGCACTCCCAGCGTTTCAGTTTCTTGGGAGCTACCGGGGACACTGGACTGGGCCCAGCAGATTCCAGGGCCTCAGTCCACCACACCCAGTGGCCTTCTTTCAGTTCAGGAGGCGGAGACCGTGCAGGAGGACTCTAGGCCCATTTGGGCTGGCCTGGGGAGAGCATAAGACCAGCACTCCCAGCAGTTGAGTTCATATCCAGCCCCCTAGGAGAGAGGATTGTGCCCTGGGGGTTCCGCCAGCCCCGGGTCACCATGCCCAGCTTCCGCCTCTCAATTTAGGGAGCCAAAAGCCTTCAGGAGAGTTGGGACTGCTCCAGGAGATGACGGTGCAGGAGGTGATTCGCCACACATCCAGAGGAAGCTTTGGAACTACTCAAAGTGAGGAAATAAAGAAAAATGACAAAAGGAAAGACAAAAGACAGGCTCAAATCACCAGCCCATCACAAGAAAGCCTGGGAGCCATGTACATAGAAGAAAATAGAAGCCATACACCTGAAATGACTGAAATGATATCAACTGAAATAAATAAGCAACTAGGGGAAGCTACGGAAAAATTCAAATCAGAAATAACTGCCCAGGTAAAAGAAGAAATGATAAAAGTAGTAAAAGAAATAATGAACA
The DNA here is from genome assembly GCA_004027295.1 of Dolichotis patagonum. Taxonomy (NCBI): domain Eukaryota; kingdom Metazoa; phylum Chordata; class Mammalia; order Rodentia; family Caviidae; genus Dolichotis; species Dolichotis patagonum. The sequence goes on along the minus strand of PVJX010029732.1, from coordinate 3,262 downwards.
CATCTAGTGAAGACACAGCTAAAAACTTAGAGGAATAAAGCAAACAGATAGAATCCCTGAATGAACACTATAAGAAACAAACAGAATACATAAAGAAGATGCAAAGAACTATACAGGAAATAAAAAATTCTATTGAAAGCTGTCAAAACTGCCTCAATGAAAGTGCAGATAGCATTTCAGACCTGGAAGATAAGATTGCAGCTAGTGAACAGGAAAGGAAAGATCTTTTAAAAATAACAAGGAATCAGGAAATAATAATTCAACAGCTGCAAGATGATGCAAAGAAAAATAACATAAGATTAATAGGGATAAATGAAAAAGAAGGGGACAGCCACATGATATCAAGAGGATATTTACAGAAGTAATAGCTCAAAACTTCCCAAACATGAGAATGGAAACTGACATTTGGATTAGTGAAGCACATAGAACTCCAAATAGCCATAACCAAAATAAAACTACACCCAGACACATAATAATCACCATCCCAGAAACCCACCATAAGAACAGAATACTAAAAGCTGTTAGAGAGAAAAGACAGATCACCTACAAAGGAAAACCTATCAGAATCAGAGCAGACTTCTCAACACAAACAATGAAGTCAAGAAGAGCATGGAGTGAAGTATTTCAGATCCTAAAGGAAAATGACTTGCAACCCAGTCTGATGTACCCTGCAAAACTGTCCTTCAAAATCAATGGAGAAATAAGATACTTCCATGACAAAGAACAGCTGAAGAACTTCATGATCACCAAACCAATCCTGCAAAGGATACTAAGAGACATTCTAGATAGACATAGGAAAAATACCACTAAGCAAGGCAGACAGTAAAACAGAGTGGAAAGGTAAAGAAGCAACAGCAGAAAGATAACATGTCAAAAATAAACCAATATAGAACAGTTATAACCATTAATGTAAATGGCCTTAATTCACCAATTAAAAGAAACAGACTGGCAGAATGGATCAAGAAACAACATCTAACCATATGCTGTCTACAAGAAACCCATCTTACCCAAAGAGAAACTCATAGACTGAAAGTCAAAGGATGGAAAACAATACTTCATGCAACAAGAATCCCCCCCCAAAAGCAGGGATAGCTATTCTGTTTGCAGACAATGTGAACTTCAAACCAAGAATGATCCAAAGAGATAAAGAAGGTCACTACATACTAGTTAGGGGAAAACTTCAAGAGGAAAAAATAACAATATTAAATATATGTGCACTAAATTACAGAGCACTGAGCTATACAAAGCAAAGAAATGAAAAATCAAATAAGCAATAACACAATTATAACAGGAGATTTTAACACACCATTGACACAAAGGGACAGATCAACTAGACAGAAAATCAGCAAAGAAATAACAGAACTGAATCACACCTGTGAACAAATGGACTGGATAAATGTATATAGAGTTTTCCATCTAACAACATCAGAATATACATTCTTCTCAGCAGTACATAGGACATTCTCTAAAAGAGACCATATACTAGACCACAGAACATATTTAAGTAAATGCAAAAGAACTGAAATTACCCTGTGCATGTTATCAGATCATAGTGTCATGAAACTAGAAATTAATGATAAAAGCAACTGAAAAAAACCTCACAAACACATGGAAACTGAGTAATACACTCCTGAGCAATCAGTGGGTCACAGAGGAAATTGAAGAAGAAATTAAACAATATCTACAAGCAAACGAAAATACAAACACAACTTACCAGAATTTGTGGGATGCAATGAAAGCAGTCCTCAGAGGAAAATTTATTGCACTGAGTTCCCACATCAGGAAGACAGAACGAACACAAATAAACACATGATGCTACAACTCAAACATCTAGAAAAAAGAATAGCAAGCCAAGCCCAAAGCCAAAAGAAGGGAGGAAATTATAAAGATCAGAGCAGAAATTAATGCAACAGAGTCTAAGAAAACAGTACAAAGAATCAATGAATCAAAGAATTGGTTCTTTCAAAGAATAAATAAAATTGACAAGGTCCTAGCCAACCTTATTTAAACATGCAATAAGGAATGAAAAAGGTGAAATTACTACAGACCCGGTGGAAATACAGAAGATCATCAACACCTATTTCAAAAACCTCTACTCTCATAGGTTCTATAACACAGAAGAAATAGACAGATTCCTAGATACATATGAACTACCAAAGCTGGATCAGGAAGATGTAAAACTGCTGAATAATCCAATTTCTCTGTAAAACTGCTGAATAATCCAATTTCTATTACTGAAATTGAAAATGTACTTAAGTCCTTGCCAACAAAGAAGAGCCCAGGCCCAGACAGATACACTGCAGAATTCTACAAGAAATAAAAAGAAGACTTAATTCTGACACTCCTCAAACTCTTCAATGAAATTGAAAGGGAAGCAATTCTTCCTAAGTCATTCCTGGCAGCAAATATTACTCTAGTACCAAAACCTGAGAAAGACCCAACTAAAAAAGAGAACTATAGACCAATCTCCCTAATGAACATAGATGCAGAAATTCTCAGTAAAATATTGGCAAACAGGATACAGCAAATCATCAAGAGGATTATACACCATGACCAAGTGGGATTCATCCCAGGAATGCAGGGATGGTTCAACATACGTAAATCAATAAATGTAATCCACCATATCAATAGAGCCAAAAGGAAGAACCACATAATCATCTCTATAGATGCAGAAAAAGCTTTTGATAAGGTCCAACACTCATTCATGGTAAGAATCTTACAGAGAATTGGAATAGATGGTCTTTACCTCAATATGATAAAGGCTATCTATGACAAACCTACAGCCAGTATCATATTAAATGGCCAAAAACTGAAAGCCTTTACCTTAAAATCAGGTACAAGACAAGGATGTCCCCTATCACCGCTCCTATTAAACATAGTACTGGTTCCAATAACACCAGAATACACCTTCTTCTCAGCAGTACATGGCACATTCTCTAAAATAGATCATATAGTAGCCCACAGAACATATTTAAGTAAATGCAAAAGAACTGAAATTATCCCATGCATGTTATCGGATCATAGTGCTGTGAAACTAGAAATTAATGATAAAAGAAATTGCAAAAAACCTACAAACACATGGAAACTGAATAATGCACTCCTGAGCAATCAGCGGGTCACAGTAGAAATTAAAGAAGAAATTAAACAATATTTACAAGTAAATGAAAATACAGACACAACTTACCGGATTTTGTGGAATGCAATGAAAGCAGTCCTCAGAGGAAAATTTATTGCATTGAGTTCCCACATCAGGAAGACAGAA
>PVJX010029731.1:0-22659 GCA_004027295.1 Dolichotis patagonum | reverse complement strand
AATTTCTTTTTAGAGATAATTTTTATAACAGTACTCATTGTGATAAAAGAAATATACTTTTCTATGTTCTAAATATATGCCATGTCATGTAAACTTGAAGGTCATATACCAATACAATATTTAATATAGTTAGTATCACTGATGCAATTTTATGCAGAATTTGATTAATCAGAATGTTTACTTACTTTTCCTTGCAATTTCCTTATAGGGGACACATCTATACCTAAAGGGAGGGTATTACAAAATATAGAATAGCACCTGCCAATCTTCAGAAAATTGGACCAGTTTAGGGGAACTATTATTCTGGCATGTTATAAGGGAAACGGATCACCATGGTGTGTGAGGGGTGTGTATAAGTATACAACAGTTGGGATCGTGTACACAGTTGCAATTAGCACTATCTTTGACAAATATCACAGGTTAGAGTCTCTCTAAATACTGAGTACTATAACTAAATTAACAGTACCTAGATCACCAGAGTTTACAGATAACCAGATTATAACAGACCAACCTTCCGATCAGCAATGTAGAGAGCTTCTGCCAGTTTGGCAAAATTTTCATTTATGTGCACTGTCTGAAGTCCTCTTCCATCAGCAGCTAGACGTTTGTCTAACGGAATTGTATAACCCTAGAGTGAAAGCAGTGAGAAAACAGCAGTGACAGGTGATTATTATCATTTAAAATTAAATATAAATATGTACATTTTGTGCTCTTATAGTTAGCTGACTTGAACTTGCTTCAAAATTATGCAAACAAGCAGCAACCAACAGTGACTATTTTGTATGGCAGATTAAGCATTTTCCATGTGTGATCCTACTTAATAGTAACAAGAACTCTAACATTATAGTTTCCATCTCACAGATAAAGACAGTGAGGCAGAGAGTTTGGGTAATGTCTCTAAGGTTAAATAGCTAATAAGTGCATGAATTAGGATTTAAACTCAGACAACATGACTTCTAAGCCCAAGCTCAGGAAAAACAGATCATGCTAATAATAACTGTAGATTACAATAAAAGGCAAGTATGTCAAACGGCCAAATTGGTGCTCCTGGAGTACAAATAAATCAAACAAAAGTAGCACAAAGCTTAGCGCTTACAATCTCAGTCTTTAGGTAGTTTAAATCTGCTATACTATCTTATTGTTAGATTCTTTCTTGCTTTCATAGGTGGAACAAAAAAGACAAGGCTCTCCAGATAATTAAATTCTATATTCTGAAGTTTTGCATCTCATTTCAATAAATCAAGGAGTGTGCTTGGACACTCATGTACTTTTCGGGCTTAGCTTTATTTTTTCAGATTCCTGACTCCCAAAAAATGACCTCTACTCCATGGTTTCTAATAAAGTGTTACAAATCAGCTCAAGATGTCATATAGTTACTACTGAACCCAAACCAAACCAGTCAGCCACCTTTTTATTGTAGGGTGAGTGTATAAATTCACTGAAAGGACAAATTATACTTAACCCATGGTTACAAACACCTTCTTCACTTATCAAAAATTGACTCATGGAATTCAGACTATAAGAAATAGTGATCAGGGGGCTGGGGATTTAGCTTAGCAGCATAAGCATCTGCCTCACAAGCGCAGAGTCATGAGTTCAATCCCTGGTACAAAAAAAAAAAAAAAAGAGGAAGAGGAAGAAGAGGAGGAAGAAGAGGAGGAAGAAGAGGAGGAGGAAGAGGAGGAGGAGGAGGAGGAGGAGGAAGAAGAAGAAGAAGAAGAAGAAGAAGAAGAAGAAATAATAGTGATCAGGAAACCTATCTCATGTTTTCCAAATTCTTACTGACTTCTAGAAGCTTTGGTATTTAGAAGAGGATATACAGGATTTACATAGCTTAAGCCAGCAATGTTATAAACACAGATAAATGGCTGAAAATTAAAGTACTGAAGTAAGGGGTAGTGATGAATGCCTATAACTCCAGCACTCAGGAGGCCAACACAGGGAGGATTATGTAAATTTGTGGGTAGCCTGAGGTATATATAGAGTGAGTTCAAGGTCAGCCCAAACTACATAGCAAGACTATGACTCCAGGAAAAAGAAAGAAAGAAAGAAAATCAAAGCACTGAAAATATGAAAATATCCAAATATTTATTGTTACTTTCTCATGCTGTCATTTAGACTGGTTTCTTTCAGAAATAAATTTTAGATACAAATTTGAGCTTTCTAAAGAATATAACCTTGAATTAGTATGGTACTTTTCTTCGTATTCCTTTCCTATGTGTTTCTGACAGTTATAATGCACTAACGGAGTTGACATAGTATTTATGTACACAGTATACTAACATTTCTATTACATGTTTTTAAAAGTCACATAAGGGCCGAGAATATAGCTCAGGGGCAAAGTGCTCGCCTGGCAAATACAAGGATGTGAGTTCAATTTCCTATACCCCCCCCCCCAAAAAAAGAGGTCATTATTATTGACATAAATTGGCATTATTATTATTACTAGTCTTATTATTGTTATTTTTTGTGGTGGTGCCAAAGATCAAACCCAGAGTCAGCGCCTCATACATACTAAACATATACACTAATGTAGACCCTGAGCTACACCCTTACCCTGACACTCCATTTTGAAAACATTCAGCTACATGAGGCACTAAGGTTTCAACTAAAGCTATTTAATCTTTACTCCTGAGTGTTTTCCAGCACACTATAATACTAAAAGACTAATTTTATGACAACTTAATTACCTTTGCATTTTTCCAGTTGGAAATACAAGGAGGGATCTTCCATTCTTGTTGTTCTTTTACAGTCATCTGAATTGAGAAAAGAGACATTTTTAGATTTACATAGTTCACCTAAAAATCCAATCGAAGTACAATCTTTACAACTCAAAGATGGTTCTGTGCACACTGACACATGGGCATACTTTTTCTAAGTCTAAAATTTCATTTGTTTCCCAGCACTATTATGTTCCCATACTATGGACTCTCATAATAACAATGTAAAAAATAAAAAGAATCTTGGAAGTTATATTTGAAATTTTTATAAATGCTAATATTTTTCTGTACTTCAGATGGAAACTTTTCTTTCAAGAATTATAAAATACTTTGAAAAGCTACTTAGAATATCAACCAGAGACCAAATAAATTCATGTCTACATTTCCTATACCTATGGTATCCTTTGCGTGAAACAGATCTAGCTCATTCTGATAAAAGGAGAGTCAAAGTTACTAATAAAACTAAGAGCTAATATTTCATACACATTCCCATAAACAATTTAGAAACTATAAATGTTTTTACACATTCCCATTAGCACTCTAGAAACTATAATACTTCATAGTCTTGACTGGGTCCCTATTTGGTATTGAGAAACAATTTTAGACAGTTTTTACAAGAACACTGTAATCTGTGTAATGACACATACCTATAGACATAGGAGGGTTATTTATAAAATTAATAATCATAAATTTAAAAGAAGTTTGGATTATAGCAAAGAATACCTTCCGACTAGGAGAATGCATAACAGGTGCAGGAGGAGAAGGTGGTCCCCGTGGAATTTTCTTATTAATCCTGAATGAAAAATCAAAGTATAATCAGAAAATGATATATTCTCTTTTATTTATTATATCATCTCCCTTTCTGTTTTGAAAAGCTTTCAACAGAGAAAAACTGAGACTGTAATGAATGCTCATCATATACCTATCACTTGGCTTCAACAACAAAACACTCAAACCCTGTCATCATTACCCTACTGTCATATCATTGCTTGGAGCAATACACTTGCACCTTATTGAGATATAATCGACATACAGTTAACTACACTATTTAAAGTGCAGAGAAGGCCCATCACAATCAAGGTAGGGAACATATCTGACACCCACAAGAATTTCTGCATGTCCCTTGCCTATTCCTTTTGTCTCTTCATTCTCTGCCCCCACTTTCCCACAGGCAACCGCTGATCTACCTTCTACTACTTTACATTAGTTTTCACTTTCTAGAATTTTACACAGATGTACTGTATATATTGTACTGTATATATTTGTTTTTGCCTGGCTTCTTTCACTCACCATAATTATTCTGAGATTCATCTATGCTATTAATAGTTAATTCTTTTTTGCTGCTCATTATTTTTCTATGAACCAATGTACCAAAGTTTGCCTATCCATTCATATGGTAACAGACATCTGGGACACTATTTCCCTTTAATATCTTTTTTAAGAAAAGGAGTTAATTCTCATAAAACTATCAACTTACTTGAACCTTGGAGGCTCCATTGGATCCTTCTGCATTTCTACCATTCGAATAACCCTCTGTTTAGCTCCAGAGTTGAAAGCTACGCCCTGCTGGGATGGTGTGTATCTGAAGAAAGCAGATGAAAACAGCTAATTCAACCTCTCAGTAAGTATTTTCTCTGAAAATTACATTTTTAATTCCTTTCAAAGTATAAATAGAAACTTACAAAATATTTAGATAGAGCAGTCAGCATAGAGATAAGAGAACTAACAGGAATTATGAGATGTAAATACAATGTAAATTAGAGTGGTTAGTCTGTAAATAATCTATCCTCATCCATTTGCCAGCTGGAAGGTATGACTGTTCAATTTCTCAGAGAAGAGGCCTACAAAAGAGCACCTAGTTTATAAGTCTGCATCTGAGGAAAAAACATGTACAATAATAGCAGCAAGCAACTTACAATTAGCAGTTTTGGGTTAACCACAGGTTGTGAAACACAGAAAGAACACTGGCAGCAGCCCTAACAGCTCTGAGTTTCTCCTTAGTATCTATATGTAAATCACCCCTCCAAGATTTAATCAAGTGAAAGTCTTCAAAATTTGTAAGTATTATAAGGATGGTTATTAAATATAAGTAGCAAACTATAAATAACAATCATAGTTTAAATCATCTACTGTGTTAATTTTTTTTTTAATTTTGGTACCTGGAATCAAACTCACAACCTCACTCTTGTCAGGCAGGCACTCATGCCACTGAGCTAAATCCCTGGCCCTACTGTGTTAATTTTTAAGAACAAAAATACTTTGGAAAAAGAATTCAGCTAATATCATAAAGTGGCATCTTTTTTTCTTTTTTGGTACTGGGGATCAAACTTGTGACCTCATGCTTGCCAGGCAGGTGTTTGTGCCTCTGAGCTAAGTCCCCAGCCCCTTAAAGCAGAATCTTAAAACACTATGCTTTCACTTATCTACAAAGAGTCAAGAGGCTTCAAGTAATTATTCACAACAATGCATTTATAATTGTGACTATCTGGAACCATGAAAGAATACCAGAATCCTCAACCCAAGTCAAGCCTGAAATGAAACTAAGACTTCCAGGCCTGATTCATACCGGATATACTGAGCAGGAGCCAGTTTATCAGCTGCTCGTACTGGCATGGCTGCAGCAACCTTCTGTGATACAGATTTCTCCAAGGCTACCCTTGTCTTTTCTGTTATCTGAAATAAGACATATAGCAGTGAGTGCCTTGGAAGTAAATAAGAACATAAAAAGTCATCTAAAATAATACATGTTAATTCCCAGTTACCTCTTTAATAGCTTCTTCATCGGGTCTCTGCAGATCTGGATCATCAGCATTCATAACCTCTTTTGGAACCAGGTCAGTGTATTTACTATAAATGACCTAAAATGTTCAAACACAAGCAGGCTTAAGAAAAGCAGAGAATGAAAAGAAGCAACCTCATGAAGTTATTAAGATGTCAATATGTCCTCTCATCATACATATAAGTTTAGGACACTCAGTTTAGTATTTTAGCTTTTAAAAGTAAAAGAGCTTAAAATATATGCACAAATTGCTACCCTAGCTATGTTAATAATTTTCCCTTAACCCCACGCATTTAAATTATTTGAGATCTTTTAATCAAGTCAGTATCCAAATAAATTGTGCCAACAAAATCTTATGCATCAGTGATCTCTATTTTTGAAGCACACTAGGACTTGAAATTAATGATGATATAAAATTGCCTTTAGCACCATTATCTTGGATTAAAAACTCATCAGAATTTAAGTCAGGTTATCAAATAATTTTCAAATTCACTGGGCCTAGAAAATTTCATTGACCTCATCTTATTTATAATGTTTCTCTTTTTCGGCATCAATTCTACTCAGAGACTATGAAAATGAACATGTGCCACAGTGATTAAAATTCTAGTCTGTTCATGAGAAGGCAAAAATAAAAAGAAAAAACCAAACATATTCTCTCTATATAACTTATTTTACGTACAAATTTAGGGCTGCTATACAAGTTTTGTAGGCTTGACATTATTTCTTTTTGGTTGACACTGAAAAGTGACAGGCCCTTCACAAACAGAATACTACTTACCCTCATGTCCATCTACACTTCTCAAATAGTTTCATAAAAACCTACATGGCAGGTTTTAAAGAAGAAAAAAACCAGATACCAGAAATTTAACAAATAATATACTTTCTAGATTTTAATGCTCAAGTTAGAAATTCTTTGATACAGCCAAAGAAAGGACAACTTAAGAATATGACAGTAAAAATTCCTACTGATTTGAGTAGGAAATTCAAAAAATTTTTATAGAAGAAAACTGTTTTCTACTGTAAGTGAAAATCTTACACTAATAATTACAGAAAAAAATTATACACTACCATAGACATTCCTTAAAACAGTTTGAAAGAAATGACAATATTTCTAATTTCCTACTCCAATGAATGGAGCAAAAGGTACTTTATGGCTTTCTTGACCTGACCTGAGCTTGCCCACACAGCTTCAATGTGCCCTTATATGGTAATTCTCTCTCTTTTTAAAGGGACTTTGCTTTTTTTTTGGTACCAAGAACTGAACTCAGGACCTTGAACTTGCTGAGCTACATCCCCAGTCCTGTGCCCTTATAATTCTCTTTCCACAATTCATGCTTCAGTCCCAGGAGCTTTTCTTCTGTTCCTTGGAGTAAACCATGCTTTCCCCCAATTCTGGACCTTCATAGAGAGCTGTTTCCAGCTTTTCAAATGAGTTCTTAATCTTTGTGTATCAGATCTAGGGGCTGCATTGATGAGGCCTCCTGACTATCCCCACTAAAGTAGCAACCCCTCCTTATTCAATCATTGAGTCATAACATGTTTATGCCCTTCAAAGCACTATTCACAGTACAAAATTTCTTTGCTTACTGTCTTATTAACAATACCTAACATTTACTGAACATTTGTCATCTTTCCCCTTTTGTTTTATATATAAACTAATTTAACTTTTGAGGTATGAAATGATTATACCGTATTATCTCTTTTTTTGGTCTTTTTGAGACAAGGTCTTGCTATGCAGCTCAGGCTGGCCTTGGGCTCACTTTATAACCCAGGCTGGTCTTAAACTTGCAAGGATCCTCCCGTCTCAGCCTCCCGAGTACTAGGATTACAGGCATGTACCACCATCCCTGGCTATACTGTATTACTGATGAGAATATTCACTAAAGTATCGCCAGTGCCTGTAACAATTCCTGGTCCACAAGAGACATTCAGTCAATGTTTTTTTTGCACAAATGAATGAATAAATGAATTTCAGAGATGCTCCATCACATGGCAGAGGTTATTATAATTTAGGCCCTAGAGAACTTTTCTTCTTCTTCTCCTTTTCTTTCTTTCTTTTCTTCTTTTTTTTTAAAGAGATGGAACTTCACCATTATGCCAAGGTTGATGCCAAACTTCTGGGATCAAGGGATTCCTTTGCCTCAGCCTCCCCTGTAGATGAGACTACAAGTATGTATCAACATGCCTGGCTCAGAACATTCTATATAAGCTACTGATTTCCCAGAAAATAACAAGCCATAGCTATAAACTGAAATCTCGAGCCTGTTTTGTTAAGGAATGAGAAGAGGGACCAGGTTAGAAAGTGCAGCCTTAGCCAAGATCTACTACTGATACATGAGCTGACTGTCACTATCCTTGAGAGTGTTCATGTTGGAAAGGAATCTAAAGCACACTTTAATGAGAAATGTGTGACTCTCAGTACATTAAGATCATATAACTAAAAATGACCTCGAAGTTTTACTTTTTTCAGGATGGAAAAATCGGTATCACCACAAACTGAAAATTATATAACAAAACTGTAGAATACCCAGACTATTAAGAGTTAATCACTTTTATACAGCAATCATTATAGGAAGAAGTTCTAAAGTAAATGGCTCCCTAATAGTTATATATGTTCAACATAGTCTCAATACTACTTTAGCATACAAGAGCCATTTGCTGCTTCTTATTTGGGTATTCCAAAATTAATAACCTTTAAATGAGCATTGATAAGATTCTAGCATCTCACAAGGCTGACTGAAGGACATCTGAAGAGCAAGATTATTCCATGGTAATTAACTATATACCCCCAAATTTTTATGTCTTAAGAACCAAATGTGCTGAAGAAAGTCCATATATCCTAAGAGGCACTAGGGCTGGAGAGGCCACCTGAAAACCACAATATCCCCTTGAAAGTAGGAGTATAAATGAACTCTGCATACAAGATAAAGCAGTAACTCATCCACAATTAACAGGTAAATTTTGGTTTTTGTTTTTGGAGACAGGGTCTTATTATAGTTCAGGCTAGCCTTAAACTCACTAGGTAGCTCAAGCTGGCCTCAAACTTGCAGTGATCCTTCTGCTTCGGCTTCCCACAAGGTAGGATTATAAGCAAGTACTACCATGCATAGCTAAAAATAGCTAAAAATAATTTCTTGTTACTGAAAACTGGTAAAGAACTGAACTGACTGAAAACAATAAGCCTATCAATATATTTACCACATTTGATAGAAAAAAATATTATCTTTATTTTTGAAATATAGTCTAGCTATATTGACCAGGCTGGTCTTGAACTTGTGGGTTCAAGCAATTCTGCTTTAGTCTGACAAGTAGCTGGGACTACAGGTGCATGCCACTATAGCCACCTGGCCAGAACACCATTTTTAGGCTTATCTAGTTTGTGAAATCATATATACCTGTTGAGGGTATTTTATGAGGATAGGTTAAAGACATTCTTATAAGTAATATCATTTACTTTAATATTTTTAGTTATTTTAGAAGAAAAAATGCATAGGTCAATGAAGTTGATGATTAAAAAAAAACAAGCATTTAATTCCATCAAGATTTATTGAGAAACTTGTTTCTTCCTAGTTTTTATCACCAGTAAGTCTTATGTATACTACTTACTTTACATGTAGATCAATTGCCTTAGACTTGCTTTAGACCAATATTTCTTAGAATCCTGACTTTCCTCATGTTTTACACTCACTGTTAGTATTTTCATTTTTGCTCTTTCATTATTATTATCAACAGGAACTCCTTGATTTCTAAAGAATTTCAGATCCCTCTGAGATAAATCAGAAATCTTTGCACTACAGTATGAATTCAAAAATCCAGTAATTGTTTTAATCCTTTGTTGAGTTTTCTGAATGATAATGAATTTTTAAAATTCCATTTTGTACAATGAATAGTCAATTCCTATTTTTTCTAAAATAGGAACATCAATTGCTTTCAAACAGGATATCACAGCCACCTCCAGCTCCCCTCCTGGAGCCTTAGTAAATGGATAAAGAAGTGTCTCTGGTTAAGACAATGGTGACATCACTGGCACTGAATAGATGTCAGCACTGTACAATGCTCAGGAGAGTTCTGATTAAGAAATGTCACCCTCAGAAGTACCAATGGCACATAATTTAAACTATTAAATGCATTCCAAAATGCATCAATTCACCCACTTTGGGTAAAAAAGAACAAAACTGAAATGTATGACTCTTGAGTGGTACTTCTTTAAACTACAAGACTTGCATTAAATTCTAGAGGCAGCACTATCTAAGACTAAACATCTAAGACTTCTACTATACAAAACAACAAGGCTTTAAGATTTTATCTGGACAAAATGCTGAATAAAAAATAAATAGTTGAGTTGTAACAGTCTACTCCATTTTCAATATAAAATAGCTACTGTACCAACATAGATGGTTGCAACAGAAAGAAAAAAAATTAAGACACTCACTTATAAATCAGATAAAAATCTTCGTTTCTTGCCTTGAAATATAATACAACATGGGCTAAAGCTGATCAAAGTAACACAAACTGCCAATGCCAAATCACTGCCCTAAAATGTTGCTTTCTTTTCTAACAAATGGGCATAGAAGGTAGCACATCCAGTAAAGAATGCACATTCCTCCCAAACAGGGAGAGACGCACCAAAACAAAAGCAGAGTCAAGTGAAGGCTTCCATATGCAAGGTAAATTTTCAGTATATGCCCTACATGTAAAGGCGCCTAATGTTCTTTTTGCAGAAGTGGATTATGCTTCCTTACTGGCTTCAGAGGAAACAGTTTTCTTTTATACAATGAAAACTCCAATCATTTACCCAACAAACACTGGTGAATGCCTCTGTGTCAAACTTTCAGACACAAAAGTGCTGTAGAGGAATAAAAAGGGGGATTATCCTGCTCTCAAAGAATTTATAGTCAAATGACAAAGATCATGCATGTACAGATAATCACAGCAAAAGGCAATGACTACTATAATGAACTTTGGAGTAGAGAGGCGGGCTATCCAATATAGCAAGGAAAGGGAAAGCATTCTGGAATGGTGAAGAATAAGCTGAGATTTGAAAGCAACAGAATCCTGTCAAAGAATAAAGGTAGGGCTCTCCAAGTACAGGTGGACTTTCCTTGGAAGTTTTCCAGATAAGAGAGAATGTGCCATTAGCAGAATTGCAAGTCGTTCTTCATGGCAGACATACAGAGGATGTGTGAAAATTTTTTTTTCTTTACAATAACCTACAATTATTTTATATTGAAAAATAAACAGAAGGGTAAACAAGGGATCAAGCATGCCATAGGAATTTGGCCTTTATCCTAAAGACCATAGAAAGATTTTACATGTGCATGCTTCTGTGTGTATATGTAGAGGAAAAAGAATGATAGACATGGATGAAACTTTTTTGGGGGAGGCAAGACCAATGACAAGGGAAAGGGCTCACACTGCTTTGGTAAATCAAACAGGTAATGATAAGGGCCTGAATTAAGTAGTACAGAAAATAATATACTTGAGATGTATCAGGAAATAAGAGTATGGCTTCTAAATGGAGGGCCTAAGGGAAACAGAAGAACCAGAATGACTGCTAAGCAAAGGCAGAACATACTGGCAATGTGTCATATCTAAAATCTGAATATCCTCTGATTCAATAAATATATATCTCTGAATTCACTTTACATAAATATTAATGTGCAAAAAGTATACTTATATATGAATCCTAAATTAATTTCTTTCTTTTCTTTCTTTTTTAAATCTCATCATGAATTTTAGGCTCTTCTTGAACTCACTATGTAGCTTGCTTGGGCTGCCCTTGAACTTGAGTGATCCTCCTACTTCAGTCTCCCCAGTGCTAGGGTTACACCACCACACCTGGCCTGAATAAAGTACTGTTGCAAAAGTAAAATAACTGAAAACCACCAATGCTTTAAAGAATTTAGATCTGTACACATGGTACATATCTGTAATTTCATCTTCTTTGAAAAATTACAGGTTTGAGCCCATCCTGGGCAACTTAGTGAGAATTTATCTCAAAAAAAAAAAAAAAAAAAAAAAAAAAAAAAAAAAAAAAAAAAAAAAAAAAAAAAAAAAAAAAAGAGAGAGAGAGAGAAAGAGAAATAGAAAAACTGGCTGGCAACATAGCTCAGTGGCATAAGCGCCTGCCTGGCAAGTGCAAGGTCCTGAGTTCAATTCCTGATTAAAAAAAAAAAAAAGAGGGCTGGGGATTTAGCTCAGTGGCTTAAGCGCCCGCCTGGCAAGCGTGAGGTCGTGAGTTCAATCCCCGGTACAAAAAAAAAAAAAAAAAAAAAAAAAAAAAAAAAAAAAAAAAAAAAAAAAAAAAAAAAAAAAAAAAGGCTGGGATGCAGCTTAGTAGTAGAATAGCTGCCAGCATGTGCAAGTCTTTCAGTTCAATCACTAGTACTACAAAGAGTAAAGAAAATTCAGGTATAATATCATCAAATTGCATAGTTTTTTTGGTAAATGAAGCAGATCTTCGGTACCAACAAAAATCTTTAAAATCTAAGTTAAAAAGTGAGTATTAAAATTTCATTCATGAAAAAACAATCTCATTCATGCCACACATTCTGTAAGTGGATGCACATAAATAAAGTGAGAATACATATAAATAAGTATCTAAATCCTCAATGAAAGTCTGGAAAGATACACCATGGTAGTAAAAGTAGTTATCTCTGGCAAACAAAGTAAGAAAAAAGCAGGTAGAACCACATATAATTATGTACCATGGGCATTTTTTACCATAAGAGGGTATTTGTGTAATTTTTTAGAAACATCAATAAGATAAAACAAAACAGGTCCCCCAGGCTTTTAGCACAGCCAATTAGGAAGGTATCACAATCATTCAGTGAGTTAGAGAATATAATAGGTAAATTAAGTGACAAATTATGCATTTAGGTTTTTAAAGCAATATTAAGCCGTATTTTAGGGAAATCTAGATAGGTCTGTCCTTATAGTTTAAGCACGTAATCTTAGCAAAAAAGCAAAAAATTGAACCAAACAAAACCCCGCAAATCAACATCTGGACTAAAGATGCAGTTTCAATAGTCATCCCAAGTGACAAATGAAGCCATAGACGTAAATTACATTAGCCAAAGAAAATATCCTTTAGGGAAAAAAAAGAGGGGGTCAAAAACCTTTGCCAGAGAGTCATTTTAGCAAGCTGGTTGAGGTAAAGCTACACTATAGTAAATTTACACAGTATTGAAATAGATGGGAAAGTCACCTGTTCAGGACAAAACAGGATAGAAAAGAGTAGGAATTATGGTTGACAAGACTATGAAGACAGTAAAGCTCAAAAAGGAGGTAAAATTTGAATGACTGCATTTTCCCCAAAAGCTCAGCATGACGTACCAACAGATGGGCTGCCAGTGCTATTTTACAGGGTAAAATGAAAAAGTCAGGGGGCAAGAGAGGCAAAGGATAGGTTCTGAAGATTTTCCTAGCATCATCAATTCTAAAGAGGTCTTTTACTTTTATTTCAACTACTTATTTACAAAGAAATAAACAAAATAAGAAACCAGGTCTTCTTATAAATAGTTCCTTGGCTCTGAGTATAAATGTTCTGTGATGAGATTATTTAAGTAAATTTTATTTTTGGTCTTTGGGTTACTTTGTAAGCAGGACCATCTTAAATCTGGCTGGAAAATGCTAGTTGTGTGCTTAATCTAGGGGGAAAAAAAACGAGAGAGAGAGAGAGTAAAAGAGAAAGAAAAAAATCTTTGTATAATTATATCCAAACAATTAAAATAAAGGCTGGGATGTAGCTCAGTGATATAGCTTGAGCTCAGTGTGTGCATGGTCCTGGGTTCAATCCCCTGCATCACATAAAATTTTAAGGTAAATAAATAAAATAAAATGTGTCTCTTGTAAATACAAGGAGGAAATAGGAAGAGATTACAAATAAATTTTTTTTTTAAAAAGTTGGTTTTGGCCAACTGTGGTGGTGCATGACTTAATTCCAGTGCTTGGGAGGCTTAAGCAGGAAGACTGCCACAATTTTAAGGCCAACCTGAACTTCATAATAAGACTGTTTCAAAAGAAAACAAGAAGTCGATTTGTTAAGAGTTCTGGGGATTATAAACTTTTAGAAGTTTGTTAGTAACTTTAGAATGTTAATACTATGATTGTTTTTGAACTGTAAAGCCTATCACCAATTGGAGAACTTCAAAAGGCAAGTCATCATTGCTGGATAACCTAAGTATATTTCACCGCTCCTTCCTGTTCCCTTTCTCTTTTGTTTTGTGTTTGGCAATGAACCCAGGACATCATGCATGCTAAGTAGTGCACTACAACTTGGCAACATACCTAACTTCACTGTTACTTTTAACATAACCTAAATGGCAAGAGATTAATCATTTCCACACACAAAAAATCAAGAACTATTTATCAATGAAGAAAAAATTTGAGGGGTTACCTTGTCTTTTGACTGTCCTTGTCGAGCAATTGCATCGTATTTAATTTTTCCCTCAGGATCCACCTGAATGGCCAATGCATTTGACATTTTCTTCTTTCGTCCCATATCCAGTGGATACTGGGCCACATGGATCTCTGGAAAAGCACCTCCATCTCCAAAATCCTGTATATTAGAAGAAAGTAAAAGAAATAAAAAGCACATTTAATAGTAATTAGAGGTTTAAGATAATTTCATTCATTCAACTCTTAACTACTGAGCTGTTGATATGCTAGATCCTTGACTTTAGGACCTTATATTCTAGCCAGCAAAGATACAAAAAACAAAACAAAACAAAAAAACCCAAAGAAAACAAAAAACAAAAAAATTCTTTAGAGGAGAGGGTAGGGAAGAGGAGGAAAAGAGATTTAAAATGATCACAATATGACTTATATATGTACCAATTTCCCAAAATAAATTTAAATATTATAGATCACAAACATAAATAACAAAAAAATTCTTTAGTTCACAGTAAGTGCCATGAAGGTAATAGGTTCTGCAAAGAGGCACTATTTACAATAAGAGACTGCCTCTGTGAAGAAATAATATGTAAGCTGAAGTGTGAATGTGAAGGCTATAAAAAATCTGAGGAGAGTTCTTTTCTTTTTGTGGTACTGGGGATAGAACTTAGGGTCTCACCCATGTTTGGCATACCACTGGAGCTATGTCTTTTTATTTGAGAGAGAGTATCACAATGTTGGCCAGATTGGCCATGAACTTGTGATCCTACTGCTTCAGCATCTCAACTATGTGGGATTACAGGTGTCTGTAGTCATGCCCAGTAAGGGAAGTGGTTTCTAAGCAGAGCAAATAGCAGTGGTAAAGAACCTGCTGCAGAAGTCTAGGAAACTAAAGTGCTGTGGGGCTAATAGCTTAATGAGGACAGAGGGGTTGACATAATACATTGTGTGAGTAGACAAACACCAAATCACAAAGGAGCTTCTAGGCCATGGCAAAACAACCAAGTTTTATATATATGGCAGGAAAAAACTAAGAAAATGTTTAGGAAAAATAAAGGTTTTAGATTTTAACATACATACATACATAACACACATACAATGTATAACAAATGAAGTCACAGTTATTATGCAGAGTATTTTTTCTTAGAATCAGATTTTATTAGAATGATATACTTACTGTTACATGAAAAACAAAACAAAACAGCAGATAGAGGCTATTATCCCCTGCTCCACACAGACTGAACCCAGGGTCTCACACACACTATACAAGTACTCTACCACTGAACTATATTCTCAGATCAAAACTTACTTTTGTGCGTATTTTTTTTGATGCAGTCTCACTATGTTGCCCATGTTGGGCTCAAGTGATCCTCATGTCTTACCCTCCCCTGTAGCTGTGACTAGAGGTGCATACCACTGCACTGGGCTCACATTTTTCTAACAGTGACTATGACAGTTAATTTTTCAATTTAATTAGCTTGGGGATTAGTAAAACACACTTCTGGGATGGCCATGGTGACTATATTTGGTCCCTGAACCCTTCCTCTCTGCAGCTCTTTCTCTGTGCTTTGTTTCCTAGCCACCACCACACAAAGTAAGCAGGCTTACTCTGTCATGCCCTTACACCATCATATTCTTGCTTTGGAGCCAGATGACCACTGACTAAAACCTCTGACACTGTGAGCTAAAATAAACTCATTTTTTAAGTTGTAGGTATTCTGTATTTTATCCTAGCAATAAGAAAACAGACTGATACAGAAAACGAGTACCAGGAGTGGGGTTATTGAGGCGACTATACCCAACTATGTGGTTTGAGGAGTTCAGAAAGGTTTTGAGATATGGGTTAGAGAAGCCCTAAAATACTGTAACTAGAACTGGATGAGTTGAGCTCAGCTCAGAATACTGATTAAAAAAAAAAAAAAAAAACCAAACAGCAAAGGTCAGGTTCAAGTTTCAGATGGGCGTATAGACTCCACTGAGAACTGGAATACAGGTCATGCATGTTACATGTCTCCCTTTTGTCCTCTGAAGACTGAATTTAAAGGTAAAAATAATTTATCTGCTGAAAGAGTTTTCAAGAGTGCATAAAATCTGCTGGAAGTATTTTCAAGAGTGTGCAGCATTCAGGTTGCTGCATGGGTTCGTCTGGCTGCTTTTAGTCAGATTTATAGTGGGAACCGGGAGCAAAATGTAAAGAAAAAAAAAAAAAAAACTTTAGTCAGAAAATCAGCACAGGTAACGTAGGGGCCAAAAGTGGTGTGGTTGCTAAAGAAATCAGTGCCATTACAAAGAAACCAAATACTTTGTGCTAGTGAAAGATGCTTTTGGGGATGTTTTAGTCACTCATCACTGAGACACAATACACAATACCTATTAAGGAGGAAAGAGTTTTTTTGGCTCCCAGTTTGTAGAGGTTTCACTAACACTGGGGAGGGAATTAACAAGTTCCCAGTCATACACTGGATAGTGATATCATAGTAGGTAAAATAAGCTAAGTGTGGCTTAAGGAGAGGTGTCTTGGTATCAAGCTGACAAGGGGTAGAGTGTGATAGCTACCTTACTTGTCAATTTGACTAGCTTCATAGATGTCCAGGGATTAGTAAAGCATACTTATGGGTGGAGATGTGACCTTGAGGACTACTATCTGATCTGTGGCCCCTTCCTTGGGCACCCTTCCCTGAGTTGCTTCCTGGATACTCCGAAGTGAACAGTTTTGCTCCATCATGCCATTCTGCCATGGAGCAAGTCCTGCCTTGGAGCAAGACAACCATAGACTGAAACCTCTGAAACTGTGAGCAACAAAAAAACACTTTGCTGTTACGTTGTAAGTGTCAGATATTTTGTCCCAGAAACTAGAATGTTGATCAATACAGTGATTACATACAATTACAGTTATGGTTCACAAATGCATTTGTTTATAAACAACTTGGTTTGCAAACAGAAGTGTTTGGCAAAATTTTGTTTTTGTTTGCTAACTCTTCATCAGCTGATAAACACACCTGTGGTTACCTTTCCCACACAAACACGGCCATCTTTTCCAAAATTTTAGAACAAATTAAGTTTGTGAACCAAAATACCACTGTATTTAGGAGAGAGAACTAAGACTTCTAAAGTAAAACAAGCTAAGTAGTCTGTCAATGGTGTTTAATATTTTTAAAAAACATAGTTTATCAAATAAACATACAAAGTTCAAGTATGATTCTAAAATAGTTTTATAAAAAGTCCATTCAGGGCCAAGCATAGTGGCCCACACCTGTAATCCCAGCACTCACAGACTGAAGTATGAGGACTGCCATGAATTCAAGGCCAGCCTGAACTACGTAGACTTTGTCTCAAAATACATACAACAACAACAAAAACCCCACAAAGAAGTCCAATCAATATAGGTTGAGCATTGGCCTAATTTGCAAATCTGAAATCCAAAACTTTTTCTTCAACATGATGCCCCAAAAGTATCAGCATTTGAATTTCTAATCAGAGTACTGATGTGTAACCAGTAAAGTCTATTCAAATATTCAAATATCTGGAAAACTCCAAAATTCGAAACACTTCATTCTCCCAAGTAGTTCAGATAGGGTATACTCAACCTGAATTACATAAGAATGACAAATATTAAAAGTGATATTTAGAGAAGCTAGATGAAAAAAAAATATAGATATTCACTCTCACAAAATTTCTTCAAGCCATATTCTTCTAGATCTAGGATGAATTCCTATGTATAATATACTTATTTGCTAAACAAAGACTTGAAAAATTTGAAAGCCAATAAAGCAAAAAGAAACATTTTCTTGTATTAGGCAAATATTAAAGCATTCCTAAGAAAAAAGTGCTTTGGTATCCAGCCCATCAATCTGACACATGCTCAGATTTGCTGAAGTTCTTCAACTATAACAAGCAGTTCAGAAGTGTAGATATAGCGTTTTCTGGCACATTAAGTGTGCCAGAAAAATCATACATTTTCCTTTGAACACTACAACAAAATATCATCTTCTGCAGAATATGCACTCTCTTCAAAGTGTGTATGGCATTTCCAGATTAGCTGGCTATTTTAGCTTGATTTTCAAGTAAACTATTTTATTCTATCAAGATAACATGAAACCTTTGATAATCACTTCAAATTTTAAGAAGGTAGCAGCAATCAAATGTCATAACGCAAAAATGCAAGGATGACATTGCACTTATGTGGTATGGGTTTGCCACCCCCTAAAAAAGGATACCTATAGCAAAAGATATACCAAACTTAAATAATAACAATCACTAACTATTTGCTTCAGATAAGAGGGTGTTATAGTCTCCTTGCGGCTCTTTTATTTTGCTTTGGTTTTCAGAAATTATGCTCTTGGAAAAAAACAAAAGCAATAACAAAAATCGCTTAATAATCACAGTAAGATGGGCCTTCATACACTGGAATTTATAAGGACTGGGGATAAACTGAAAAAAAAGTGGGAATGTGTTAGGGCAAGATACAATTTACTTGGATGTTTGTCTCCTAGGCACTTTAAAATCTGGTGGGTAGAGGAACAAAAAACATAGTAGAAACTAAGAACAAGAATGGTTACTCAGTAATCTAAGCAACAAGTTTCATTTCAAATATTATGGTCACTACTTGGAAGCATATAAAAAAAGCAAAACCCCCTTTTCATTTATGAAGTAAAAGTCATAACCACCCAAGAACAGAATACAACAAAGTGACAGAACACAAAATGGTACAAAAATGAATGCTTATAGGCACTTCAGATTTTCATATCGGGTACACAGTCCTTGGGATATGAAAGAATATTTGTAGAATCAGAATGCATATTGGGAGAAAGATAAAGGTTTGACAGAAGCAAAGATGGTAAGTGAAACATTTAAGCCTCAAATGTTTGCTCTTCTCTTTAGATATGAAAAATGGTCAAGCATGGGAAGTCATCCCTAGATAGAGAAAGGAATGTTTTGAACTGATGTCTATGATTCTGAGTAATCAGAACACATGATGTGAAGGAAGATTGTTTTTAAGAAACAAGTTAGAGGCATAAAAAAATCATTTCAGATTTTTCTTCATCGTCTAGTTAACCATCAAATTTTATCATATTTCCTAAAATTGTATCTAATATGTGTAGGAGACATGTATTAACATTCTCAAATTGAAGATAATAAAAAAGATGAAGAGAAAGAAACCAGTAAAGCAAGGACTACTGGAGTTTTCCCTGGAGTAAGGCTGTTTCTTCACGGTTATGTGACATTGGTGGAGTGGTGCATGCAAACCACTTTGATGATGCTTTCATGTTTATCTTTTACTCATTTGTTGTTGTCTACTTACTGTGTACTCTAGACATATAAAGAATATATGAATTCCTCTGTATGGGTCTTAATACTTTGTCACAAGAGACATAACGGTACTGTTCTCTAGTGATCACAAACCATTAATAAAAAGCATGAAGAAAAATATAAATCTTCTGAGGAAAATAATGTCTTGAGAACACCCAAATTTCTATTGTACTGACATTAACAACCAGAGACTCTAGGGTTAAATTTATTTTGTAACTGAGCTATAATAAATTCCAGCATACTTTAGTAAGTCCAAACAGAACATCTGTATTTACCTCTAACAACCGAGGTATCCAACCTTTCCTGTATCCGTATGGTGGAGGTTCTCTTCGGGAGGAAACTAGTGATGTTTGTCGTGATCGCTGAGATCTTGCTTTTTCCTCAGCCTCAAGCTGGTCCTGAGACAGCTGAGTAGGTGCAGGCAAAAAGCTGTAGAAAATAAAAGAAATTTTAAAAATTTGTACATTTAATTTGACCTAATTTGACTATCAGATGATTTTTTTTCCTATACTCCATTTTAAAAAACTATTTTATTCTATACTCCATTTTAAAAAAACTATTTTACTCATATGCTCCTTACAACTATTTTAATGTCAACACAAAAGAACAGGGATTAAAAATGAGTGTAATGAAGAGGGAGATAAAAAGAAAACAAACTACAAGTTTAAAGTGCATTTTCCAAAGGATATCTAGTTTCAAATGAAATTTAAAACTTAAAAGATCAAAGAATGGAACTGTAAGTCTTAAAGATTCAACTTATTTAAGCAAAGCAACTTTCTACTTAACTATTCTTAACAACTTTTAAGTTATTATAACTGTTATTAGAGTGATACCCAAAGTATCCAAAAACGACCTGAGCAGATGAATAACACATTTAATGGAAAAAAGTCAAATACCTTTTAAATTTTAAGCTAGTAAGCAGAAATGAATGAACAGCAGAGCTTCACTATTTACTCAAAAATATTGATCACTTGGGTGACAGTACTATGTTCAACAGCCAATGAGACTAACAACTGAGAAAGTTACAGTTTTGTAAGGGAGAAACCCATAATTACAAGTACATTAAGCTGGGCATAGTGGTATAGTCCTGTAATCTCAGCATTCTACAAAGTTGAGGCAGCATACAGGGGAATCACAAATTCAAATCCAGCCTGGGAAACTCAATGTCTTGATGAAACTCTGACTCAAAAAAAAAAAAAAAAAAAAAAAAAAAAAAAAAAAAAAAAAAAAAAAAAAAAAAGAAAGAAAGAAAGAAAGAAAGAAAGGTCTGGAGATGTACTCAGTGCAAAGTCCTTGGATTCAATTGCCGAAGCCACAAAAACACTAAGATCAGAGAAGTACAGAGTGCTAAAACGGCATGTATTAGAGAGAGCAAATCCAGCCTGAGATGAGTTATTGTGATGGTTAAGAGTTCAGAGTTTAAATTTGATCCATGCCACTTAAAAACCTATAGCTCTACATTATTTACCACTCTAAACTTTTCTCATCTGTAATAATAGGTCATTTAAAAAGTACCTTATAATGTACTTGTATTAAATGAGAACAGTTGTAAACCAGTTGTCACAGTGTCCAGATATTGCCAACACATTTCCCAAAATCATTTAGAGTTGTTCCATGATTTGTTGGGTGTGGATTGACTGCCCCCATATATATTCCCTCTATGTCCTTTGTATATCACTAAAACATCTTTTAATGTATCACAATCCCCTGTTCATTTACTTATCCTCTTCTCACTAAATGGTGAGCAAATGGAAGATAGGTATCATGCTTTCTGCTCCTTTCATCCCTAACTGTCCAGGTGTTGATAGCTGATTACAGAAGCTCCTTAAATGTTTGCCAAAAGATATACAGTGATATTTGTTGAACTCAATTCCTTCCAAATTCATGCTGAAACACTGAAAAGTTGGGGAACTGAACTTATTTTTCCCATAAGACATAATGGAAAGCCAAGTAACTGGTTCTGAGGTCCAAAAATTATACTTACAAATTCATTTTTTCAGGACTTCTACAAATTTTGTAGTAATTTAATGGTTTTCCTTAGCTTTACTGCTGGTATCAGTAACTTTCTTTGGAGCTATGGTTATGACATTTTATGCAAATAAGGCACAGAAAAAAAAGCACAATAACAAATGTTTGATCACACTAACATAGCACTATATGTTGTCTGGGCGAGAGTGGTGCTTACACTGACGCATCACCTCTGTGTCTGCTGCGAGGCATGACTCACTCTCAGGTTTTTTCGAGTTGGATTTTCAGTTATGAACACTGAGATTTTATTCCCCTCAAATTTTGCTGTTCAAGCAGTGGGAAGTTCAAGGTTGTAGCCCTTAGAAAACTGAAGTATCAATGTAAATTCACTGCTCTGTGTGCTCACTTCTGTCCTTACAGCTTTCTTGCTTTTACTTATGCAAGTAAGCTCAGGATCTTTACATTTGCTATTCCATTTGCCATGAAATATTCTATTTATTAAGAACAATTTTTCTATGCTTTTATAGAAAATACTTCCCTACACCTTTTAGTAACCTATACCTTAGCATTCATATCTCTGTTCACATCTCTCTAGAGCTGTTCTCTGACAACTTGGTAAAATATAGCCACCTACTCAAACTTTTGAGTCTCTCCAACCTTTTATCCTTAACATGTTAACAGAATGTATTTTAAAAATCATATATAGACTGTTTGTCCTGCTAGAATGTAAGCTCTGTAAAGATATAAAATATAAAGAAAAGTTTTCCTACTCAACAAGGCAACACATAACATTTATGACACCAGGTACATGGGGTATTTTCCTTACACATCAAACATAATCAGTTCTCCTGTGCATTTGCCAGTGCACAACTGGTGAGCATCTTAATTTAATTCTGACACTATTTAGCTAGACATAGTGTCGGATCCCACAGGTTGAGCGCTCAGTCCCACAAGAGTGGCTGCTAGTGGCCCTGAAACAAGGCCACAAGAGCGCTGTAGCTGCTGGTTTCAAACAGGAGCCTAAAGAGAATTCTTTCTGTGGTCTGTTGGCCATTTCAGAACTTTGGAAATGGAATGGTCAATTCATCAGAAAGAAATAGCAGGTGAGTATGGTGGACTTTAGGGGGCCTGCAAGGGAGAGACCCTGGCGCCTCGGGACCTGCACCATGCAGTTGACTTGGGGTGCGGGAGAACAAGGAGCTCTTCCCCTCTCTGGGGTGTGGCTCAGAGTGTGGCAGACTTTCGGCAGCCCGAAGGAGAGAGACCCTGGCACCTCCGGACCTGCACAGTGTGGTTGACTCGGGGTGCCGGGAGAACAAGGAACTCCTCCCCTCTCTGGGGGGCGGCTGAGAGTGTGGCCGACTTTCGGCAGTCTGAAGGAGACAGACCCTGGCACATTGGGATCTGCACAGTGCGGATGACTCAGGGTGCCAGGAGAACAAGGAAATCCCCCCCTCTCTGGGGGCAGCTGAGAGTGTGGCCGACTTT
>PVJX010029730.1:0-22679 GCA_004027295.1 Dolichotis patagonum | reverse complement strand
GGCAAGCAGGGAAATCGAGGCCGGCCAGGCACAGGCCCCGGCAATGGGGCGAGGTTTGAAAGCACAGTGCAGGGCGTCGGGAGCCGGGTGCAGTCGCCAGCGTCCCCCTGGCCCACCAGGGGTGACGTAGCAATGACGTAGCAGTGGGTTCCCATCACCTGGGAGCCCCTCCCTGGGAGCCTTGGCACAGATGTCCCCACAGCCCCGTCCAGAGGTGACGCTGCAGGGACCAGATGTCCCAACAGCCCCGCACCAGCCTCTCTGCACACGCCAGGTCCATGTGCGCCTGCCTAAGCCACACTCAGCTGCTGCCAATGCCAGCACCCCAGCGGGATCCCGCTGAGCAGCCACCCAGCCTCCCTCCAAAGCACCCTGTGTGGGCGGGGGCTTCTCTGGGGCCCCAACCTGTGAGCGCGGGCTGAGGCCAGGGGCAGCCACAGGGCCGGGGCCGTGCCATACCTCCTGGCCAAAGACCCTGTCCTGCTGCTCCAGGTACGCACTGCAGCCCCAGCCTCCTCTCTGACCTTGGAGGGAGGCGGGGTCCGCTCCTCAAGATCCATACATGGGGGCCAGGAAAAGGTGTGCCACCACCCTCCTGTGCCCAGGGGCTCCTGCTGAGAGCCTGGCTGCTCCCGGGGCTCAGCACGACCGTCTTTGCTGAGAGAGGCCTCATGCTCCTTGGTGTCCACAACTGCTCAGGTGCCCAAGAGTGGTTAGGAGCGCTGTGCACAGATGTGTGTGGACACGCATGTGCATGTGGTCATGTTCTCACACACTGGGCACACACAGTGCATGCGTGGGTGTACGCACATACATCTGAATGGACTTGGGCAGCCTTACTTGGCCTCTAGCAAGGTCCCACAGCGGTGCACAGTGTCACCACGGTGGGGACAGCTCAGCACTGGGCTGGGCGCCTGATGAATGAGAAGCAGAAAGACAGAAAGGTGAACTGCAGCAGGGCGTGGTGGTGCATCCCTGTAATCCCAGCACTGAGGCAGGCTGAGGCAGGAGGATCACAAGTTTGAGCCCAGCCTGGGTAAGTTAGCAAGACACTGCCTCAAAAAAAGCCTTTTTTTTTTGGTACCAGGAAGTACCACAAGTTTGGTACCACCCAAATTTGTGACCTCACACTTGCCAGGCAGGCGCTGTGCCACTGAGCTATATTCCAGGTTTAAAGAAAAAAAAGGCTTTAAAAATGCTGGGAATGTAGCTCAGTGGTAGTTCCGCCCCAGATTCAATTCCCAGGAATAAAAGAGACAGAGACAGAGACAGAGACAGAGACAGAGACAGATAGAGAGACACCACTTCCTGTGCACGTTCCTGAAGCCAGCACCGTGCAGGTGGGCGGCAAGGCACCCCAGAGCCACCCCTCTCCTTCCCCCTCTCCCTCGGGAAGACGCCTCACACCCACACCGCAGGCAGCTGCTCAGCACCACCTCAGGACGCACATGCCAGCTTCCAAAGTGGGACTGAACCGAGTGAACCGGAGACGCCTCTAACCCGACAGCAGCTTCCCTGTGTGGACCCAGCCTGGGGGCAGAGGGGACACAGAGGCCACAAGGCCTGGGCCACCCCAAGGATGGGGGGGCAAAAGTCACGGGGGACTGCGGCTCCCATGCCAGCTTGCGTGGCCTCTTGGACAGCCCATTCCTTGGCCTAAGTCAGCTGGCAGCTGGGTGTCTAGAATCATCCCACACACATGCCTCGGGGCCCCGAGCCTGTGGACTGCTACCCCCAGCCACGTCCAGTCCTCCTGCTGAATGGCCTGCCGTGGCCTGACATGACCGCAGTGCACAGCCTCTGGGTACCACCCATGGACAGGTTCGCAGTCCCCACCCGAGCCATGCCAGCCACGGGGTCAACACCAATCCCAGCAAGCAGAGCCTGGGGCCAGTGCTGGGGGGCTCTCAGGCCACCCTGCCAGGACATGCACCTGAGGGTAGAACTGTGTGGAGAGGGGCGGCCCTGCCCTGCCCCCGCTGCAGCCCCCAAACTGACAGTGCCAGGGCTGCTGCTGCAGAGTTTGGGGTGGCATGGCCTGTGGGACTCTGGGCCTTGTCTGGAAGCCGAGATGTGTAGTGCACCTGGCCGTGAAACCAGCAGGCACACTGTCTGGACCACATTGCAGCAGGACAGATGTCCTTGGCAACACTGCTGGCCATGGAGGACAGTGTGGCAGCAGGTCCTCCCTGCAGTCTACCTGGTACCCTGCCTCACCCCTCCCACCCCTCTTCAGGGACTCTGAGGGCCCAGGACCCCTGCAGTAGATCCCCAGGGAGCCTAGACCCTTCCTGCCTCCAGTCATCCTGAACTGCCACACCAGGACTCCAGCTCCACCCAGCAGGCCAGCAGACTCCGGTGGACCCCTGCCCCACCCCACCAGGCCTCTCATGCAGCGTCAGCAGCAGGGCGCTTTCTGCAGCTCAGCTCCAAGCTGCGGGTGCTGCCCACCTGGCTCTGTCACTCACGGAAAGGTGGCAGAGGGCCCTGGAGCTCCTGGGTATTCTCATGGGGCCCAGCCACTCCAGGCCGGGCCCAGCCACCTCAGGCCGGTCCCAGGATGTCAGTGTCCCCAATGATGCCCACCTCTGCTCCTGTGACACCACCTCCCCCTTAGCCCCGGCCTGCAGCTCCAGGCCCCTCTCCGGACGCTTCCCACAATGCCATGTGCTTGGGACGTGGCCCTCACAGCAGCACCTGCAGTCCCAGCCCCACCCTGCCTTTCCCATTTGAGGTGGGTGACCCCAGGCTCCTCCCACCTCCTCCAGCTCTGGCACAGGTGCACCTGTACACACGCTCGGCACGTGCATCAGTGCCTGTGGCTCAGTTGAGAACTCTCTCGTCCCAGAGAAACCCAGGATGTTTGTGGGGATGCAGAAGGGCCACCTGCTTGGCTGGGACAGCACCTGCAAACCCTGGCTGGCGGCCTGGGAAGTGGACCAGGAGACTCTCGGGGAAGAAGGCTTCTGCAGAGGGCCCTGAGGAGACCGAAGTCGAGATGATCAAGCGCCATCAAGGCAAGGCAATCCTCAGGGATTCCACATTGTCACGATCCAGGCCCCAGGGGGAATGAGACACCCAGGGCGGGTGGCTGAGACCAGCATGCTGGAGCAACACCCTTGGGGGCTCAGACAGAAGCCAGAACCCAAGGGTCCCCGCTGTCCCCTGCTCACTTACCACTGTCCTCAGGAACTGCTGCTGCAGAAGCCACCCCCGGACCACAGGCAGCGCCCTGGGCCCCTCCACCATGGGCTGGGAAGCCGCCTGGCGCTCCTGCCCACTGGCCAGGGTCAGGTTGCACCGTGAGCCCTCATGCCGTTCCCTGGGGCCTGGCCGCTTCCTGCTGCCCGCAGGCACAGCTCCCTAATATGGGCTGGCCAGGATGTCCCTGGCAGGACACCAGGCCTGCGCTCTGTGCCCTGGCCATCGGGGCCCAAGGGTCCCATGACACAGGGGCCAAGGCTGTTGGGAAGAACCAGCAGTTCCCAGAAAGGCGCACAGCTGGGGTGGAGACTACGTGGCCAAGGCCCCGCCCAGTGCCCCAGCAGCTGTGACCTCCGGACCTAGGAAGGGGCAGAGCAGAAGATGGCAGGGGAGGGTCATGCGCAGTCACCCTGAAGGGAGGCTGGGCCCATGAACCTCACAAAGGGGGTTCAGGCAGGAAGCCATGAAGGTGGGGGCTGCTCTAGATCTCCTCTTCTCTGCCCCACAGTCTGGAGGCCTGGAACACCCCAGGATAAGGCTGGGGTGCAGCTGGGTGATACCAGGTAGAATCTCAGTACCTGCCCCAACACCGGTCAGACAGACGGTGCCCAGCCCTGGAGAAAACCAAGCTCCAGACATACACTGCTCCCCTCAGCCTGTGGTGGACCGGACCCCCTTAGTGAGCTCCCCTCTTCCGGCCATCCCCTCTGCCCCAGCCTGCCTTTCCCAGGGTGTCCACTGGGCCACCTGACACCCCCTGCCCTGGCAGCAGCTCCACCTGCAGTGTGATGGTGAGCACTCAGGACAGAGGCCAGCCCAGGCCAGCAGGGACGGAGTCCAGAGGTGGAGGGACAGTGGCTGAAACCCAGACCCTTGGGGCTCAGCAGTCCTGCCAGGGATGCAGCAGGGAGTTGAGGGGCACAGGGCATGAGCTTGGGCTGAATGGCCTGAGCGGGTGACACCTAGGTCCCAGGGACAACAGATGGTGCCTGGACCAGGAGGTTGAGGGACATAGAGAACACACTGGTGGTCACTTGTCCTGGCCGGGCACACGTCACCACTGATCCCTGAGCCATGCACCAGGTCCAGGGCACATACTTCCCTGGGGCCCTGAGTGGCCATGCATGCTCAGACAGCGTTGCTGCCCTGCTCCCCAGTGGGATCTCTTCTTGGGGGGCTGCCCAGAAAACACCCACCGTGGAGGCACAGTCCCAGCCCCAGCCCTCCCATAGGAGCACCCCGCGGCCTCTCCCTTGGTTTGGCTAGAGAGCGCTGGGTCCTCTCTGCATGCAGAACAGATTCCCCACAGGGCTGCCCCGCCCCCCAGGAACGACCTTGCAGCCTGCGCCCCCGCACACCTGCCGCTCCATTGAGCGCGACCCGAAGGTAGTCGCGGTCCTGGGACCCTGGCCATGGGAGTCCTGGGCTGGGGGTCTGGGGGCTCCCACGGAGTGGCACCAGCCCAGC
This sequence comes from Dolichotis patagonum, assembly GCA_004027295.1. Taxonomy (NCBI): domain Eukaryota; kingdom Metazoa; phylum Chordata; class Mammalia; order Rodentia; family Caviidae; genus Dolichotis; species Dolichotis patagonum. The sequence continues at coordinate 18,008 of PVJX010029730.1, read as the reverse complement.
CAGGGGCTCCCCGCGCGTCAGCCCGTACCTGGAGGTGTGCGGGCCGTCGTCGAACTCGAAGGTGCGGTTGGTGAAGCCCCCTGGGCTGTGCGCCCCATCGGGGAGCGGCATGAGCGAGTCCTGGCCCCGCTGCTTCCACGCGCGGCCCCACTCGCGCGGCCCCACTCGACCTCCTGGTTCTCAGGCAGGTTTCCGGCGCCTGTCCGCGTGCGCCCCCTGCCGGCCGCACCGGGTCTGTGGCGACGTCCGGCTGGGGTCGAAGGTCCCCACACTCTCGTCAGAGACAGGATTTGTGGCCCTGAAAACAGGAGGGGCGCGTCTGTGGCTAGGAGAACCCCAGCGCACACCAGGGCGTGCGCCCTCGCGGGGCTCCTGGTATAAGCGGCTCCATCTCAAGGAGCGCGCCTGCCCCTCACTCGGAGAGCGAAGGGGGTCTTGGGGGAGGGGCGGTGGTCTGCACGAAGCTCCCCAGGTCAAAGATGGGTCAGGATCAGTCTGGTGCATGGCGGGATGCTCCCTGGCCCCCAGCCCCTCTGGAGTCCCTCCCCTGTCTGCCTACAGACACGGCAGGCTGAACGCGCGCGCGGGGGGGAGGCTTTTGGGTGGGGGTGGGCTTATGCCTTGGGCCACAGTCCGGAGAGAGGCAGTGCTCTGCCGGGCCCCTCCTCCCCCCAGGGGCCGTCCCCAGCAGGACTCCAGCCTGTCCACAGGGACTGGCACCTGGCCCAGGACGCAGAGATCGCTGCTCTGAGCCCCCTGCCTGTGTCCGCCCCCACTCACGGGCGCCCTGAGGGGCCAAGATGAGCTTCTTCAGGGGAACCTCGCTCGCCCTGCTCTGGCACCTAGGAGGAGCTAGGCCCCGCCCACGGAGCGCAGGACGGGCGGGGGTGGGAGTGGGGTGGGGGCGCGGCCCTGCCTTCCAGCCCACCCTCTTCCACAGGCCCCTGGGCTGAACAAATGGGTACTGGAGCGACCCCGGGCCCCTGCCAGCCTGCTGTCGTCCCCTAACAGCTTTCCCTGTGACACTGCGGACCTCCCAGGTCAGGTTTTGCCAGCTCCAGTCCAGAACCACGTGGCCCTTGGAGGGTCACGGGGACCTGGAGCTGCCCCTCAGGCTGCAGACTCCCCGCCCAAGAGCCCCTCCCCATCCTCCCGCCCCTGTCCCTGCCCTCCTCCTCTCCAAAGGGCCTTTACGGAACCACAGCCCCGGCCTGCCGGGCGGACCGCTGTGTCCTGCAGGCCGGGCAGAGATGGAGAGGACCTGGTCCCAGAGGGCCGCACCCCTTACACCCCAGCAACACTGCTTCCTCCCATCTCTGGCTGGTGTCCTTGCTGGCACGCAGAGTCCCTGCGGTGCGCGGCCCGAGGCCCAGGGAACAGTGATGGGAGCTCTGCTTGGCCGTGCCCTGCACCTTGGGCAGACACCCCAGGGTGGCACCTATTCTGGCTCCCACTCACTGTTCCCAAGAAGGGCCGTGTCCCCTCCCCCTTCACAGCTGTCCCCAACAGGAGCCGGGAAAGTCATCAGAAGGGAAGCCTGATGCCTGGCACCTCCTAAGCTCCCTCCTTCCCCCAGGCCCCACCGCAGGGCCTCCGGGACATTCGGGAGACAGCAAGACAGTCAAGCGGGGGCTGAGCCTGCTACCCAGAGCCGCATGGGCAAGACGGCCTCTGGGGTACCAGAGTGCAGCCCCCGAGGAGAGAGCGAGCTGGGGACACAGGGCAGGTGGGTGCCCTTCTACAGGTGACACATTGCCTTCGGGCCCTCTCTTTCTGGGAGCTTCCAAGCTAGGACCCAGGGACCGCGCACAAGGGGACTTGAGACTGCTGGGAAGGGCGAGTGAGGAGGCCGGGGCCTACAGGACTCCCAGTGGTGCCAGCAAATCTGCCTGGGCTTACAGCCTGGCAGAGTTCTAGCAACTTCTCGGGGGTGGAGCTCTGGTGCTTGGGCGGGCCGTGGGCGGGCCGTGGGCGGGGCCGACTGGCGAGCGCCACGTGCACGCAGGGGCGCACGTGGGGGCACGCACGGTGTGGGGCGGGGCTGGCGGAGAGGTTGCGCGTTGCGTGGGTCGTGCGTGCGCTGCCTGTGTTGCTTCTCCTGCACTGCGCGTCATGGCGTCTCGGGCTTCCGAGCCAGACGCTGGGGTCCCCAAGGCGCTTGGCCTCGGGAAATGCCAGTGAGTCAACAGGTGGCGGGCCGGGTGGCAGGTCCCAAGGCTTTCTACTCTGCCTTGCCCCGTGCTCTGGGCCTGGAGTGGGGAGAAAGGGCCACGCTGGACGGGCCGAGTTCTGGGTGATCCGGGCACCGCAGTCTGCGCCCCCCAGCCGCGCCTCAGGCACACCTGTTACTCTTCCCGTGGCCCCTGGCAGCCTTTCCTGGGGCTCACAGAGCCACATGCTCTTTTTTTTCCGTGCAGCGGCTCTTCCGTACCTGAGTCCCGGCCCGGCTCCGAGAACCCCATGCAGGTCCCAGGCCCGGTAAAGGACCCCGCTGTCGCTAATGGCCTGGGCCTCCCGAAAAACGTGCTGAGCGAGCGGGAGCGCAGGTGCGAGGCCTGGGGACAGCTTTGGTCCCCGGGGTGGGGGCAGCTGTGTGGGTGACCTGGTTCCAGGGGGCCTGGTGGTCACCCACAGCGGGAGTGGTCTCCGGTGGTCACTGCAGCCTGTGCTTTGCCCCAGACCACAAGTGTCCAGAGATCATGCATCTGGGGTCTCTGGACCCCTGATTCTGATTTACCATTGGTGTGGCAGGGGTCAGGGGAGGGAGTCAGTCTGTGCCAAGGGTGGGAAGGCTGATCGCGGCCTGGCCCGGGGACCCTGAAGCCTGACCAAGAGGCCCCTCCCCCGGGCCGCTAGAAAGTGGGTTCCAGGGTCCGACCCCACCCCTGACCCCGTGACAGTGATAGTGGAGCAGGTGCCAGATGTCTGAGGACACTGTCCCTGGTCCGGAAGCAGGAGGCGGATCTCAGCGAGCTGCGAGCGCCTGCGGGCCCTGCTGCCCAGGTTTGACGGCCGGAGGGAGGACATGGCGTCTGTCCTGGAGATGGCCGTGCAGTTCCTGCGCCTCGCCAGCAGCCTGGTGCCCAACTGGGAGCAGCACCACGTGAGTTGTCAGCCAGCCGACCCGGTGCGGGGGTGGGGGTGGGGGATCCTCCGAGTTAGGCTTGTTACAGGGCGCCCCGTTTTCTGCAAGGCTCTGTAAGGCTCTGTAAGTGTTCCCTTGTGGCAGGACTGTCCTATGTCCCCTGGTGGTACTGATGGTTCGCCTAGTACTTGATAGAGGCTTTCAGGGACAGAGATTTCTTTATGTCCCCCTGGGCAAGCACCATGTCATCATCTTTGGGCTTTAAGCCCCGTGAGAAGACTCGGTCCCCAGGGGGAGAGACTGTCCCAGTCCAAGCCCTGCATGGTGTCTGCGATACTTGGAGGAGGGAGGGCTCTGGGGCATCTTGGGGAGAAGAGCTGTGCTGATGTCCTGAGGGTGGGGGTTCTGGAGGGTGGCGTTTGAGGAGTACCTTGGCTGTCACCCATGCCCCCAGCCCTGTCCCAAGCAGGCGCGGGTGACCCCGGGCTGCACCTCCCGTGTCTGGGCACCGAGTGAGGCTGCTGCGCCCATCACAGCACTTCCTGTGGGTCTCACAGGTGAGCCAGGCTGCTGGTGCTTGAATTTCAGGTTCCTGCTCCAGCTAGGGCCACATGGCACACGTGGCAGGGGGACGTTCTTCAGTGGACCCTGGCGAGCCAGGTTTCAGCAGCTGGCTCAGACCCCGGCACAGCGACAGCCAGCCTGACTCTGTGAGTGTCCCCTGTGGCAGGGGTGTGTCCCCTGCAAGACATAGACCCCTGACACAACTGTGGAAGGGGCGGCCTGGCGTGGTCTCCAGAATGAAGGACTTACCCTGGAAATAGGCCATATCCACCATCCTGGTTCCCCAGAGAGCAGAGCTGGGGGCACAGTGTGTGGAGTGGTGTGGTCAGCAGACTCGAGGGGCCAGACAGGTGCAGGGAGATGCAGTGCCCAGGCTTGATCCCAGCCGGCCTGGGGGCTCACTCTGCTTCCGGTTTTCACACTGTTCAGGCAGCAAGAGTCACTGGGATGTGCGTCCCAGGGCGCAGGCGACAGCAAGTCTTCGGCTAGGTTGTCAGAGCTGCTGGATGGGTTGCCTGGTGAGTGTGGACAGGCGTGAGCATGCCGCTCGTGGAGGCCAAGTGTGTCAGGGCAAGGAGGATGACCTCCTTGCAGCGTGTGGCCGGCCCTGCCAGGATGGGAGGTCTCAGAATGGCTCTCTATAAAAATCTAGGGTTGGGCTGGAACTTGGGGACCTGCCTATCCCCTCCCCCTCCCCCCAGCTACCTCCCTCAATGCTCCCACTCCCCACTCTGGGCCACCACACATCCCCTGATGGGACCCACAAGGCCCCACCAGCAGCCAGCTCTGTGCACTGTACCTGTGCCTTTGCTTCACGGCTGGCTGGTGGCAGTTGTGCATCCCAGATGGGCAGAGCTCTGGTTCCCAGACAGCCCTTGTCCATGCTGCCCCTGGGGGTAGCAACCTTTCAGCCCACCCGCCATGAGGGCCTTTGTCCTCTGCTGTCGCCGTCCCTGTGTCCTTGCCCCTGCCTGGCTGTTGGTTGCTCCACAACCACGTGTGCTTGCTGTGTGGGGAAGTCACCCCCTGGTGAGGGCACCATCCAGCCTCAAGCGTGCCCACTGTTGCAGAAGAGCCAGCTGGTGGCAGAGCGAGGTCACTAGGGTTTCTGAGATCCATACAGCATGTGTCAGAGGTCACACAGGTTTGGGACCTGAGGTTGAGGGATCCCCAGATCTGACCCCACAGGTGGCCTGAGGCCTTTTGATCTCAGATGTCACAGCTGTCCCTGGACGTGTCCCTGCCTGGTTTCCTGTCTGCCGCCTGTTAGCAGGTTTTTCCCCTTTGCACTGCAGTGGTGACCTCTAGGCAGAATGTCCAAGCTATGAGTTGCAGCAGGTGGGAGGACTGACCATGTCTCCCCCTCAGGACCCGCCAGCCTGGGGTCCCGGCCCCCACCCTGGGCTTCCTGTACTTGGCAGTCGACCTCCCCCAAGATGAGCGAAGAAGCCACCATCAAACAGGCCCAGGCTGGGCCCCCAGCCAGGGTCACCATGTCTCCAGGCAGGCTGGCTGGAGAGGTGGCCTTGCTGCCTACGGTGGATACCAAGTGGGTACCCGGCGGGCTGCACGTGTGTGCGTGTGTATGTGTGAGTGCCCTCGAGCCTCCCTGCCCCAGCCCAGCCCTGCCCGTCTCCCCTTCTCCGAGTTACATTCTGTTCTGTGCGCTTTGAGCCATGTGGCTTTGTCCCATATGAGCATCTGTTACAAGACCGTTGTCTCCCGATGATCTGTTGTTTTGGCTGATGTGAGATGAGTTTGTGTCTGGGGAGCACACACCAGCTGGGCGTGGGAGGGGAGCGCAGGAGTGCGGTTTTGGTGCGGCTGCGGCTAGAGTGGGACCAGCAGGGATGTTCGCTGGATGGCACCGGTGCCATGGCCTCTGTGGGGCTTCTCCTTGCTCCTTGGTGCCTGTAGCTCGTGACACAGGGTTCGGGGCTGTCCCTCGAGGTTGTCAGGCCTGGGTCCACCTATGCCGTCTTCTTGCTTCCAGGTCTGCGTTAGGGCTGGACCTGGAAGATGGGGAATCCTTTCCCCTGAGCGCCAGTCCCGAGTGGTGGCTGGGTGAGTGGGGCCCAGGTCCCAGCTGCCTTCACCCCCATGGGTGTTGGCTTGGGGGTGGTGCCCAGGAGATGGGGTGTTTGTCCAGGGCCTTCTCTGGGCCACTGCTGCCTCCCGTGATCTTGGTCTTCATGGTGACCACTCGGGAGTCAGGTAACATGAACAGAACCTATGCAGTGGCTGCCTGGGTCCTGGGCCTGTTCTCCCTGCCCTGGTCCTCACAGCGGCTGCACTGGCTCCCAGAAGCATCTGGAGGTGCCGGGTGGTGGTGGGCACCTCTGGGAGCAGAGCCACCTGTCTTCCAGAGGAGCAGCCTCTGGTAGAGGCAGTGCCTTTCCTGCTGATGTGACCTGTCTTTCTAGGGTCTGTGGAGGCCAGAGGAGTGACCCCAGCCAGGGCCTCAGCCAGGAGCAGCCCGGTGAGCAGGGCCGAGCTGGGCTTCCTGAGCGACTCCCTGTCCAGCTCCCAGGAGCTCCAGGAGGGCCCTCTGGAGCTGTGGGGCTCAGACGTGGACACCTGGGGCCTGGACCTGAGGGAGGATGGAGTGGACAGCAACTTTGCTGATTTCCTGGCCTCCTAGAGGCTGGGCAAGCAGCGGCAGTGCTATCGTGCACGTGGTTGGTTTATTTTGGTTTTGGGTCGCAGCTGTGCTCTAATTCGAGCAAGGCTGGCAAGGCCACGAGAGAGGGGGGCTGGCTATTAAAGAGGGAAAGCGTTTCTCCTGCAGGAAGTGGCGTTTGTGTGGTTTCTGTGTAATTAATTTAATTCACCAGGCAGCTGCCTGGACTCAGCTCTGCACAGGCCTGGGCATCGTGGCCTCCTGAGGTAACACACTCTGTGGCTGTGCCAGGGTGCAATGCCAGGCCTCTCCCAGGTCGCTCTGAGCTGCGCTCTCCTGCTTGGTGTCCTCCAGGTTGAGGGGCTGGGTGTTTGCACTGTCCAGGGACAGGATACTCTCCTAGCACTGCCTCCCTTACCACCGGTCACCTCTGCGCTGTTCTCACCATGAGCAGGGTTGTCTGGGTGCCCTGGTCCCTGAGCCCCAGCATCTCGGAAGAGGCTGGGCTGGGGTGAGCTGCAGGCCCAGCCAGAGCTCTGGCTCTGGCCTGGCTATTCATGTGCCCCAAGGCTGGTGTCCTCCTGTCCTTCCCAAGTGGGTTTAGGAAGGAACTCGAGGCCTAGCCTGCAGTCAGCCATCCCGACTAGGGACTTGGAGGCAGAAGGGCCTTGTCACATCCTGGCACTGAGCATGGCTGCTTCTCGGGAAACTTCCCCATCGCCCAGGTGTCCAGGGCGACTTTTGGGGGCTGTGAGGGCTTGGGGCCTCCTGGGCCCAGGGCCTCCCCTGGGGTGCCGCTTTGGGCAGGCGTGTTTCCCGTTTGCAGGCAGCTCTCCCTGCTCCCTCGCCCCCATGCACCAAGCTGCAGGTCCGGTCCCTGCAGCTCGGCATGGGTTCAGAGTTCCCGAGCAGCCAGTTCTCCACTGCTGGTGCTGGCTGCATGCACCCTCCCGCCCTGCCTGATGTCTGTCTCCCTGGGACAGGGATGGCCAAGCAGAGGGAGCTGGGCCTGTTCACTGCGGGCCTAGGGAGAGAGCCAGCTCAGCCCTGCTGACCCCACCACCACCATTCCCACAGGTGCCCAGTGGACACAGCCCTGGGCGTTGAGTGCTTCTGAGGGTGCAGTGCTGTCCCCAGAACCAGTCCTCCTTACCTCTCTCTCCAGCAGATAATGGAGCATACCTGCCTTTCTGTGATGCAGGGGCCCCCTAGATTCCCACCTTTGTGGAATCTCAGGGTGGAGCCTCATTTGGAAACAGGTCCTTGCAGGTGTTCTTGTGTAGAGGCCTCAAGGCAGGGTCATTCTGGACTTGGGGTGGGTGACCTTGGGAGGAGACCTGGGGACAGAGGCAGGGCCCATGGTGACACTGCCTGGGACAAGGAGCCACCAGGAGCAGGAGAGGCCTCCAGAGAGAGAGGCCCTGGCAAGACAGCTGGGCTTCCGAGTTCCTGTCCAGGACCAGAGGGGATACATTCATGCTGCTTAAGTCCCTTGTTGTGGTCAGCAGCCTGAGGTGACGTCCCTGGCTGTGCTTCCAAGCAAGCAGGGGTCTCGGTTCCCTTCCTGCACGGGTGCAGAACCCTCAGCCACAGGCTGGCAGACTCCAAGCCTCTGCCTCGCTGGATCGGCTTCTGCACATACCTGGTCCTCAGGGCTCCCCAGTCCTGCCCTGCCCCTGTGTGCTTGGCTTTCCTACCCGGAGGTGGTCCCTGCAGATGGGCAGAGGCTGTGGCTCTCTGAGGGCCCTGGGGCACCGCTGGCCACCCCGTCTATGTTCTGATGGCTCTTAGGTCGGGATCCTGTCAAAGAGGAAGCACACAGGCACGTGGCCCTGCACAGTCGCCCCACTGTCCAGGTCTCACTTTCGGCTGGACATCCAGGCTCAGCTGCTGCCTCTGCCCCACCCCGCCCAGGTCAGCAGGGGGCAGCGCCTTGGCTTCTGCCCCGAGGCCTTGGAGATGCTGGTTTCTGAGATCAGAAGGTGATGCTTTACCACTACGTCCTCAACAGAGGGTTCACCAGGCCTCTGGCAGGAGCTGCCCAGCCACACGCTACTGGGTGGGGTGGGGATTGGAGTCTCCAGCTTGTCCTTGGGCCTTGGGGATGCAGTGTTTGCACTGCATCAGTTAAGGCTGCTTCCCTTACCTCAGCGCTTCTTGGGGGTCACGGGTGCGAGGGCAGGTCAGGGACCAGCAAGGTGGCAGGTGTGGCAGGTGGCTGTCCTGCTGGCCCTGCAGTCTCCCATAGAAGCCTAGGGCCCCAAGTTCCATCCCTGGGGCTCTTCCCACCTCCACCTTTTGGGTCAGCACAAATCTTATGACCTCAGACCTCCCTATGCTTCCTGTGCGGAGTCAGGGACACCGGTGTCGCCTTCCTGCTCTCTCTTGAGCCCCAACCAGCTGCTCTTTGCTTTTCCTTATAGCTTTCCTAGCTTGAATTCTGAACACCTGGCTCTGGTTCTGCCTGGTCTTGGCCTCTGTGTAAGCAGCAGCATGTGGGCAGCATGTGTACTCCAGGGCTGGCTTTGTGCAGCTGGTCACCGCAGCTGTGAGGGCCACACGGTGAGGTCCATTCACAGGGGAATGGGGGCCTTGTGTGGGGCCTTGGCGCCTTTTGATTCTCTTTCCATCCTTTTCCCTCTCTGCCTCCCTCTGTCCCTCCGTCTCTCCATCCCCCTCCTACTTAAAACTTACGCATTCTGGCTTTATCTTTCGTTCCTGGCTCATTTCTCTCAGCACCAGCACTTCAGGGTTTGCCCCCCTTGCAGCATGGGTCATGGTTTTCTTGCTTTTCAAGGCTGGGTAGTGTTCCGCTCTGTGCCTGTGCATGTGTGTGTGACGTTTGTCTATGCGTTATCCATGGATTGTGTCCACCCTGGGATCTTGCAGACAACACTGTGAGCCCGAGGGTGCATGTCCACGTGTGCCGTGTCTGGGCGTGGCTTTGGGTCCTTTGGATCCGCCCATGTACACCTGGTCTGGGCATGGGGCTGCCTAGGGAGTAAGTCTGTTATTTACTTACTGTGCTGGGATTTGAACCCAGGCCTCGCACAGTCCAGGCAAGCGCTCAGCCGCTGAGCCACGGCCACCCTGCCTTCCCGAGCACCCAGTCCACCTGTCCGCATCCTCCCTGGTGCTCTGCTTTCTGTTTCAGGTTGAAGTGTGAACAGCTGCTCAGGTGTGAAGACGAGGCCCGTGTGGCTTTGGTCTGCATGTCCCTCGTGGGGGGCGGCACTGCATCTTCTTCACAGCCGGGACCCTCGGGTTTTGTGGCCTGGCCATGGGGGATCTGCACGGATCCTGGCCGCAGTCTCAGACATCCCTGCCACCCTTGGGGCACTGCTCTGCTCTCCTGTTACGTCCTGGGCTGTAGAAGCAGTTAGGTTTCTCTACTCATGACAGTTGTTCACACTTTCGGTATCGTCCCAGCCCAGCGTCACGAAGGGTGTCCGCTGTGTCTTCCCCACGGGGCTGACAGCTCCCACTTTCTGGCATGCATCTCTGGTCCACTCGGAGGTGTGGCAGAGGGTGTAAAACCCCGTGCTACCTTGGCACCTGGCTGTCACGTTCCCCGGCCTCCCTCCTGGCAGGAACATCCTTAGTCTCAAAGCGCTTGCTTGTGCTCTCGCCCTCTTGCAAAGGGCACAGCCCCTCAGCGGGCATCTCTGCGGGTGTCCTTGTCCCTGGAGCACCCGCGTCTGAAGGTCCCATCTGCCCAGTCCAGCCACCGAGTTCCCTGTGACAGGTGCCTGCAAGAGGTGCATAGTGGTCAGTGGAACCACGGTCCCCGAAGTCACTGCCGCCTCCTGAGGCTGGGCAGCTGGGGGCTGTGGTCGCAGGCAGGGTCTCAGGCAAGGAGGTTGGCTGGATGCCCTGAGCACTGTTCTGCCTGTACTCAGATGTGGAGGGCAGGGAGGATGCCCGCAGCTGGACTTAGAGCAGGGAGGAAGCCCACAGCTGGACTTAGAGCAGGGAGGACACCCGCAGCTGGACCTAGAGGAGGGGAGCGGCACAAGGTGGGCAGGTCTCCCCCACTCGAGCCCTGCATTCGGCTTCATTTTATCCCAGAAACATTGAGAGGCTAGGACAACAGACCATGGACCCCAGAGGGGCCCCTTGCAGGAACAGCTGGGCCTGCCCAGGGGGCCTCCGCCTCCCAGAAAGCTTTGAGTCCACCACACCTACCAGGAGTGACGCCTCTCTGAGGCTTTGACCCCCATCCCCCTGCCCCAAACCCCCGCTCGCCTGGGGACAGTGGAGTGTCTGGGTGTCGGAGGCACGAACCCCACTTCTGGGCGAAAGTTTTCTGTACTGAGCCGGGAAGCCCTCAGGGCTATGGAGGAAGCCAGTGGCCTCACCTGAAGACACTCTCAGATATGGAAACAGCTCTTGCTGAGAGCCAAGGGACACCCTGGCCTCTGCAGGGCCGTCCTCAGGGTCACTTCCTGTCTAGCAGGGGTGTCCTGTGGTGGGGGCGCTTTCTCCTCCTGCAGTTCAGCGAGCGTAGCACTCCCACTGCTCAGTGCTCTCCGCACAGGTGGAGGAGGTTTCCAGTTCATTCCCTCCCTCCAGTGGCAGCTCGTGTGCCACGTGCCTGGTCAGGACCCGTCGGGGCCCCCAGAGCCAGTTGTCTGCTCTGCTTTCCCCGAGTGTGCCACGTTCCTGCTCTGGAATCCTACCTGCTGCAGAAACCTGGTGTGATACCCAGGCTGGCAGCCACAGGACACCTGCCAGGTGTTCACGGCAGCTCAGGGAGAAGGGAGGGTGCTCTCAGCACCTGGCCGCTCACCTGGACGAGGGAGCGGCCTGAGGGCTGCCTCAGGTGACCACACATGCGGGTAGCAGCAGGGTCAAGGCCTGGGTGCTGCAGAGTTCCACAGGTGGGCAGCTGGGCATGGGATGGGGTGTCAGACCCAGGGGCATCTGTCCCCCCCGGCCTCTGGATCAACCGTCCAATCCCTGGGTCTCCAGGGGTACATGAGAGCCTCGTCTAGGGTAACTTCCCAGCCAGGTATCACCAGAAAGCCAGGTCCTGATGCAGGGATAGAGTGCCCTCCATTTCCTTGGTTTGCGGTTCTTGCTGCCCTTGGTGAAGGGATTCAGTCACCATACACAGGTGGCCAACAGATGTGCAGGGTGGATTTAGTGTCAGAAGAGAGAGAGCCACGCCTTTGAGGGCAAGGCGGGCAGGGCCACGAAACCACCTGCACCCGGTTTGAGCTTAGGTGCCTTTTCTGCCCACAGAGTTGCCCCTCCCCAATGCATGGCATGGGCTGTGGGTCTCACTCTGAAGGTAGGTGGCCAGATGGCCAGGTGTCAGAAAGCCTAGTGCCACCATTCCGGGCGTCGCTGTAGCTCCGATGATGGATGTGTTACCTGCTGACCTCTTTGTTTCTTGGCTCACCTGGTGCAGCACACCAAGCTGGACACCCCACTTCTGCCTCTCGGGCCCACTGACGTCTGCCGCTGCTGCTCACAGGACACTGTCCTGGCTTCGGCTGGGGGGAGTCTCTGCAGCCCCGCCCGCCCATCTCTGCAGTCCTAGGTTTTCCTACTGACACCAGGCCTGCGGGGCAGAGCCTCCCTGCTCTCCTCTGCCCACCTCTGGTCGCAGCCATGCTGAGCAGCAGGTGAGTGGCTCTTCCTGCCCCTGCCAGGGTGGTCTGGGAGCCAGAGGACCCCAGAGAGGGTGTGGCACTGTGCACTGCGGCTCCCGTGGGCGTGGACTTGACTTCCCTAGTTTTGGTTCGTTGCAGGAAGGAGAGTCAAACTTGCTCTTGTCCAGGCCTCTGTCCCCACGTCCCTGATGCCTTTTGGGGGATGCTGTGGGAGCTTGGGGTGAGCCCCCAGGCCCATGGTGCGGCAGTCCTCCTGCGGCCATCATGTACCCTGCCTTGCACACCCACATGACGGCCCCTGAGGGACAAGTGTGACAGTCTGTGCAGAACGGCCTGCCCCTTGTGTCACCGGTGTTGTCACACTCCATTGCCCTGCCTGGGGTCGTTTTCTTGTTTTCTCCCAGTGCTTCACATGTCAGTGAAGCGTACACTGGGAATATCCTCGTCCTCCTCGTCCTTGTCACAGGCGCCCTGGCGGAGCAGAGCAGCTCACTTCTGCCAAACCTCAACTCTGCACCTTCCAGCAGTGCTGCCCCTCGGGATCCTCTTGTGGCCTCCAGGAGGGCAGCTGTGGGAGCCCCAGCACAGTGACCATGTCATGACCACATGGTCATGGCACACCAGACCTGGCTCTGTACCTCTCTCCATGGCCTGACTTCTTTGGTATCTGTTGCTCCTGGGTTTATTTGCCTTTGTCTTGCACAAGTCCTGGAGAGTCACAGCAGGTGTGTGTGTGTGCGTGTGTGCATGCGTGTGCGTGTGTATGTGTGTGGCCCCTCCTTCAGGCTCCGCCCCTGCCCAGAGCTCTGCCTAGCCTCTCTGCCAACCTGAGCTGTGTCCCTCACTGCCTGTCACACGGGCTGGTTGCCTGACACCTTGGGTGGCCGTTGAGGGGCAGAGGAGGAGAGGTCCAGGCTCCAACCCTGCTGACCCCAGGGTCCCCACCACCTCACTCTTCAGACTTGGTCTCATGTTCCCACCAAACTGGGGCTGGGGCTACAAACCCCACCATTGCCCTCAAGCCCACAGCCATCCCTTGGACGAGCCCCATACCTGGCCCAGGTCTGGCTGTGCCCTGTAGGACAGTAGCGCCCCCTGCCACCCAACCCCACCCAGCTGACCTGGGTCCTGGTGGTGTGGGTCTTCCCAGGTCCATGGCAGAAGTTCCACTGGGGTCTTGCTGCCCGAGACCCTTGGAGACTTGTGGGCACAAAAATCTGCCTGTCTGTGGCACCCACAGGGGGTAGGACTGTCCTTCCGGCCTGGGCCTGGCCCTGCCTCCCTGTGTGCTCACCTCCATTGGGCCTTTGCTGGGCCATTGTCAGCAGAGGGCTGTGTCCTCCTCAGCTGGTCTGTCTGGCTTGGCAGCAGCCTGCTCCTACTGCCCCCAGGTGCCAGGCCCAGGAAGAGCTCCGGCTGCACCCCGAGAGCCTCCTGAGTGTTCGCTGGCCCTTGTCGCTTCTCTGTTACCCTTGATGCCAAAAACGACATATCTCACACAGCCCATATCCAGCCCACATGTCCCACACTGTCCACATCCACACAGCACACAGCCAACAGCCAACTGGGGCATCCGGCAGGACCTTGGAGTCAGCCGGGTGCCCACTGCATCTGCTGGGACATGGCCAGGGCCACAGGTCGTGGACCGAGGACTCCTGGGAGTGAATGTGTGGTTGGCTGGGGAGGGCAACTAGGTAGGAACCCAGCTGGGCAGCAGGATCCGGGGCTCACGGGCTGCCTGTGGATTCGGGGCCAGGTGGATGCAGCCATTGAGGATGGATTCACACTGGTACAGGGCAGCCTGCCCTGTAGGCCTGATGTCCATGTGAGAAGAGGATGTTTGCCTTTGCTGAGGCTGGTGATTCTGTCCCAGGGGCCTGACCTCAGCATCTCCTGTCTCCTTCAACCCAGAGATGTTGACATCCTGACACCAGGAGCCTTGCTGTGTGATACCACCACGCCTTCCCGCCTACTGCCCCCCCACCCCGTCCCAGCTCCGGCTGCTCCTGGGCCCTGGTCCTCACCTTTGACCTTAGGGCCCCGTCCTCCCCTGCTCACCCTCTGGGGATGGCACTGTGGCCTTGGCCTCCCACCTGAGAGGCCTCCTGCTGCCCAGTCACCAGGCACCGTGGAACACCTGAGGGGTGACCACAGGGACTTGGTGTTGGGGAGGACACTCAGGGCCTTGTGTGCCCAGCGCAGGGGAGCAACCTGAGATCCCATCTCTGCCACGCTGCCCTGTGTCTCTGAGCCACGGCAGGGTCACCTTCTCGGGTGTCCCCAGCCTAGAGCCTGACCCCTGGCTCCCTTGGCCACTGCCTTCCAATCCCCAGCACCACAACTGAGCTCGGCTCAGCCCTTCCCAGGCAGGCTCCGTGGTGCAGGCTGGGCTCAGGAGCAAGGGGTGCCCTGCACCTAGGGCTCTGAGGCCACCTGCTCAGCTGGGGCCCCATCCTTGTATTCCTCACCTGAAAGTCTGGTCCCCCCAACAGCTGAGTGAGGGCCACTGGAGCCTTGTGCCGGTGCAGGATTCCTGGTGGGAGGAGACAGGGCCAGCATTTCCACTGCTGGGCATCAGGCACTGTGGGGACCATAGGATCTTATTGCGCCCAAGTGGCAGTTGCCCTGGTCCAGACCCCTGTCCCCTCCTCTTACTGACCAGGCTCCTTCCCAGTGTGACTGACACCTGACTCTCCCTGCTTCCAAAGCCTGTGTCCCCTCCACAGTCCACAGCCACAGTTGCCTCCAGCCACTGTGTACACAGGCCCTCGGCTGCCTCCTGGCACCGAAGGTCTGGAATGTTAGTCTTCAGGCCTGGCAGGGTGCGTTTCGTGGCTGCTGGAGGAGGATTGCGCTGCGCTTCATTTCATGGGGCTGTTGACCTGTGTGGCCGCCTGCACCATGTGCTGAGGGAGCCCCAACAACCCCACGCACCCGTGATGACCCGTGATGACCCCTGCCCAGCACCCACAGGCGGCAACCTGCTCACCAGGGGCCGTCACATCCTCACTGCGAAAGCGCCCTGAGGTAGAGGCTCTTGGTACCCATGTTCGGGGGGTGAGGAAACCGAGGCACAGGCCTCACAGTCAGCGGGAGACCTGGCCGGAAGTCAGGCAGCGAGGGTGGGTGGGGACAGCCCGGTTCCCGGTTCCCGGTTCCCGGTTCCTGGGAGCCCTGGACAGGCGGCTGTGTAAGCGGATTAAGGTGTGGGGCGGGGCTGGGGCGTCCGTCCTGGGGCGGAAGGGACCACGGCTGGGCGGGAGTAGAATCCTACAAGGAGAAAAGACAACTAGAGCGAGCACGGGATGAAGGCACCCCTCCTGCTGGGACAGGGCACAAGCCACTGTCACCTGGGCTTCGCAGGGACAGCCTGGTGGCACAGGCCTCTGTAGAGTGCATCTTCTGGAAGTTTTGGGAAGTGGCCTCAGCCCAGATGGCCCCACACCAAGGCTGGGTGAGCGAGGACTGCAGGAGTGGGGCACTCAGTGCCCAGGCCCAGCCGCCCTCTCTGTCCCCTTCCACTCTGCTCGGGCTCTCCTGGCCCTGACCCTTCAGCCCAGGGCCCACTTCCCTGCCCCTGCTGGGCCCTCCCACCCATGCAGACTGCCAGAAGCTGCAGGCCAGACCAGCCCCACACTGAGCACAGGGCCAGGGCAGGCAGAGGCTCTCGGGGTCTGTGGGGACCCCGTGCCGCCAGGCAGCTCCCTGCCATGGCAGCCACCTCTCTGCCCTGCTGAAGGCCAGTTTCCCACACCAGTAGCTGCGGGATGATGGGCAGCTTCCTGTGTGTCCCCTAGCAGGCTTAGCCAGCCAGGTCGTTCTGCCCCAGTGACCAGGCCTTCAGCAGGGGCAGCAGGCTATGCCCGGCCTCCACCCATGGCCCCACCTGAACCCTGACCCTGCCCTTCTCCTGACATCTCTGGTGCTGGGCTTTGCTGGCTGTGTGAGCCAGCTGTGGGGAGACCCCTGCGGGGACCACAGAGCCATCCAGCCTGGGCCCCAGTGCTGGGCCTTCTGGGCGCCCCCTCCGCACCCCCAGGGCAGCAGGGGCAGAACATTTACCACAAGGTCCCTGATCCCAGGGGGACGTCGGGAGGTGGAGGGGGCCCTGGGCAGTGGGCGAGGAAAGCCCAGGGCAGGCAGAGGGCTGCCTGGAAATGCCCATTGGCATTTCCTTGGCTGCCTGGAACGTGGCACCTTTTATGTGGAGAGCACGGAGGTTCATTTGCATTTGGGAGAAGGGACGCAGAGCAGACTCCAGCATCCCCACCCCACCTCGCCACAGCCACAACTGGCTCAACCCTGGGACAGTCACCGGGCTGCCCTGCCCTGACACGGCTCCCCATTCAGGTGGACCAAGAGCTGAGTGCGGGTGTGGGTGTGCGCAGCTCTGCATTCCTCCCCCAGGAACACGGCCAGTGTGTGACACGGGCCTCCCGCTGCCCCGCCCCCAGCCCCAGAGACGCCTTTCCGTGGTTCTGCCTCCTTGAAGATTTGCGAAGGTGGAGTGGGGGGCGGCTTTCCCACTCTCCATAACCCCCTCGCGTTACTGTCTGTCCACACTGTTCCCTTCCGTGCCAGCTTGTCCCAGCATGGAGGGACCAAGCTTGTGTCACGTGAGCCTGTCGGGGCCATGGGCTGTGTCTCTTCGTCCATTCCTACCCCCCCAAGATAAGCCCCATCCTTATGCCTGGACCCAAGGATGAGGTTTATTAAAAAAACGTTTTGCATTGGTAAGCAGAAACACGAGACGACACCCAGGATCTGGAGGCAGATTTATTTACGAGGACACGCACTGCTCAGGTCCATCCCCAGAATATCAGCCTCTGACCTCTGGTGGCCCAGGGCTTACATAGGATAAGCAAGCAGGAGGTACAGAGGCAGATGGCTTGTCGGTTGGGATTGGTTTATACAATGTGCATCTAGCATCCAGCCGTTTCTAAGAGGAGCAGCCGGATCCAGAACAGGAACCCTTACCTGGGCAACTAAGAAACTGGAGTGCACTGGCTGGGGGCGGGGTGGGGTGGGGTCAGCGGCGTTTTCTGTTACATTTCTCCTCTCTTTATTTTTGCCTTGCAAATCTTTGCTGAGCGTATTATATGCAATCTTCTGAGGTGAGACCCAACTACAACTGGGGGTGTTAGGGTTGTCAATGGCCCTAGATGGGCTCTGGCCAGCGTCTCCAAGATGATCTTACTACAGAGGTTTCCCCTAAATTGTTGTTTAAGAAGTAACATCCTTTAGGCCTGTCCTGCAACAGATTTCCCACAGGTGCGCTCGTGTTAGGGTGCCTAGCGGAGGGGGGTTCTCTCGGACTGGGCCCGGAGTCTGAAGACCCGCATTGCTGGGGACTGAGGGCAGGGGTGGGGGTGGGGTTCTCAGAGACGGAGGAGGTCGAGGTTGCGATAAGCCAAGGGGCACCTGGAGCCACCAGCAGCCGGGGAAGGCGGAGGGACCCTCCCTGCACCCCTGGGGAGTGTGGCCTGTGATCCTAGGCCCCGGATGTCCAGGCTGCAGAGCTGCGGGAGAGCAAATCCTCACTCTCCTGACCCCACTGGGCTGTGGCCTCCTGAGGCCTGATTTCCAGGACTGCCCAGACGCCGCCCCGACAAGGCCCCAGGAACCTGACCCCGGGTGTCTGGAACAGCTCGGCCACCACACACTGTTCCAGAAAAGCCTGGTGGCCAGGTGAGAGGTGAGCTTAGAGAAATGGCACTCGTAGCCTTCAGGGCCGAGACCCCAACCTCCCCATCCAGGCCACCACCACCCCAAGCTGCCCTCCTGTGCCCCATCGAAGCTCACGCACCCTACGCCTGGGCTGGTGCCTCTTCCACTAGAAGTAGCAGGGACCTGGGGAGATGGGGTTCTCAGATGGGCTGGCGGGCATACCACGGCTGCCAGCCCCTGCCCCCCTCTGCATGCCCTGGGGCGTGTGGAGCCCACCTTTCTGGGCCATGTCGATGGCGTTTCTTGGACCCATCCCGTACTTGCTGTAGGCCTTTTTAAATCTGTCCAGGAAGGGGCTGCTGAGTGTTGGGATGCGTCCTGAGGGCAGAATTGGGACCATGCGTGGGGAAGGCCTGGGGGCTCTGCCATGACGGGGGTCGTCCCAGGCGAATTC
>PVJX010029729.1:0-22667 GCA_004027295.1 Dolichotis patagonum | reverse complement strand
GGTTCTACGTGGAGGCGAGCTATTGGCCATTAGCGCGGGGCAGATTGTGTGTAGCCATATTTGGTGCTGGTTGCAACCTGAGCAAGAACCCGGAAGCAGGATGTAGGCGCCATCTTGGGCACACGATGGGCGGGGGAGCGGTATAGGCAGAGTGCGGGCGCCATCTTGCACGCATGCCCATTAGGACTGGCTCCCAACAATTCCCTTTATCTATGTTTAATTAATCTATGGTAACAATCTTATTCAATGGTATTAGCTAATACATTGACTTTCTTGAGATTTTATGTGTTAAATATTCCAAAATTTTGTGGTTTCCACCATCCAGTTTATGCAGAAGTATCAAGATAAGAAAATCATAAAAATCAGGTAAATTGAGTTTAAGAGTACTTAGTTTTGAACATCTACAATTTCTAGCATATTTTGTTATCTAATTTTCTTTTGAACATAATATGCATTATATAATATTCTCTCACTTAAGGAAAATTTTTTTCAATTCCAAATTAAATTAGAGTTTAATAGAATGATTTTCTTATAATTCCCATTTTTTTCTTGCTCTCATTTTCTGGAATTTACTCTTATATTACAATGTCTGGGATGACCTTCATTATACTGTTTTTTATATATCTTTTGGTAAACAGAAACCTGCAGCATTAAGAGTATTTCCTATTTTTCACTGCATATTGCAGCTATTTCAAGGGTATTGCATCTAACTGAAGGCACTCTGTGAAATTCATAAGCTCACCTAAGCACAGTACAGCAAAGATCTTTTAACATGTTTCTCATTCCCACTTGGTTTTTTAACTCAATCTCCTCTAATATTTTATATTCTAATTAATATCTCTATCCCACTGAGAGAAGTTTACAACAATCTACTTTATTTCTAAATGTTTTTCTTAATGAGTTTCTAAGCTTACTTGTTATTCATTATTTATTATCTTTCTTCATGTTGTAATACTTTGCTCTACTTCTGGAAATATTATTCATTTTAATCATTCTGAAATTTATATTTAAATAATATCTTTATGTTTTTAACCATCTCCTGAAGATTTTCTATTTTAATTAATAAAACAAAATTCTATTATTGGAGTTCTTTTTATTCTAAAATGTATTTTCTTATTTAATAATTAAAACATGACATTGGTACTCTCTACAAATAGATTATTAAAGTTGTATTCACATTTATAAAACATTGGTTGTGAACAAAACAGAGATAGTATTAAAGAACCTAACAAAAATTTCTTTTGTTTTCATTTAAAATGTTTATATTTTCTATTTAGAGTATTTTAAAGTTATTTACATTTGAACCATTAAAAAATTGGCAGTATTTTCTTTATTTATTATTTTGAATTCTTATTTAAGTGAATATAGTTTGTGTGAAAGAAACAAAGAGAGATAAGGATTCAGCCTGTGTCTATTTTAGTTTTCTTGTAGCTTTATTATAACTGCAGAATAGTGTCTGTATTATTTATAAGGTCTGTTATAATGTCTGAATTTATAATTTATAATATTTCTAATTCCAGGCACTAAGATAATAGCATTTTTAAAAGTTTATTTTTACATAAATTTTAAAAAGTGTCAAAAACAGAAGTAAAAAGCAATGTCATCAATATATTTTGAAATACAACTAGAGCAGTTCAGAGGAAAATTCCATTTTGAAAAAAGGATATAGATGAAAGTTTTAATTCAAAAATAAACATAAAGAGAACAATAAAATGAGTCAAAGAAAATGTGATGAACATTCCCCGCATTTCAAGCACACTTTTTCCAAGATTCTTGCAACTTTAGGAAGCAGATCTAAAAGTCTTCTTTTGTATCTTTAGTTCCATTTTCATACCTGCCTATGTGTCCTGAGTTCATTCAAAGCTTTCACCTTGCATGGTTACTTTGATGTGTGGAAGAGTCAGAATTGCACAGTACCAGATCCAGGGAATAAGATGAGTAGGGATAACCTTAATGTTTTTTGCAATCCTGTTTTTCTGTTGGATCATAGCAGCAGCATTCACTGTATCATATCACACTAAGTAATAAAGTATGAGCCATGGAACAATCAAGTACAAAGTATTGAATTTCCAGAATGCGTAGGAGTCATGAGAGTCAACCAAGAGACATTAAGGGTAAAAATTGACCATGCCTTGAAACAAACCACTCACATTTCATTTAGATAGGGTAGTCCTGGATACACTTGGATATACTAAATGTTTTGTTGCTTTTAATACAAGGAACATACCAGTTTCACAAAAAATAAAATATGCCATTCTATAACAAAAGCAGTGTTCATGTCAACCTTAAAATGATCTCCAGTATGCTGTAATTTCAGAAGCAAACCACTGGAGTACTGGCAGTGTTTCTATGAATGTCATTTCTATAAGTGTGGTGGCAAAAAATTCCCCAGAGCCAGTTATTCAAGTCATCTAGAGATCCACGCAGGCTAATCAAATCTAGATCGCTATTAAACTGCTTACTTTCTTTACCCTTTACCTATGGAGGCACACAGAGGCTGAAGCTCTGACTACCAACAGTTGCTCACTGAATATCCTGGCATGCTCCTCCATCAGCTTTTGATGGAAGAAAACTAATAATGTTCAAGGTTTTTCACATACTTTGGTACAATATGAACCTAGTAGAAATATTTCACATATTGCCTAAGAAATGTTTTCAGGTTAAAGATGAAATAAATACTCAAATAGTAGTTGTCCATGAAGTTACTAAATAGGTTCAAAAGTCAGAAGCAAGGGGGAAAATGGATTGCATAAAACCTAAAAGAAAATTGCCAAGAAACCTAAACATACTTGCAATATTTGTACATTCAAGTTGATAATATGGTTACGATGTTTGACATGCTTCAATAAACTACAGCCAATGAAGTGATTTCTAATCTAGACTACAGGTCAGATATTTTAACTATATTAGTACAAGCTCCCACCTCCAAATTTAATTCATCACTTTGTAGCCTGGGTATGAGATTTTTAAAAATCTGATATACAAAAAAAGAAATTTTACAGAGATTTCTAACAAAGCAGGTATTCAAAATCACTCAGTGAAACAAAACAAAAGCAAATAACTGTGTGTTATGATTTAGATCTAGAATGTCCCAGAAAAGACTCATACATTCAGAATTGGGAAATGGCTGAATAATGGGTGCACTATAATCATGAGCATGTTGATTCACAGGATGTGCTGAGGTTGTAAGGCCTGGTGGAAAGAGGTAGTTTAATGGAAGCATGACCTGGAAGGGTATGTCTTTTTCACTGGCTCTTATCTTTTCACTGTGCTTCCTGACCAGCATTATGTGAGCAATTTTTTTACCCACAATGTCCTACTGTTTCTGCTTTGAAGTTGGCCAAGCACTGACCAAACTATGAGACATAATAAACTTCTCCCCTTTTAAATTGTGCATGTCAGGTATTGTATCACAGAGATGATAAAGTGACTAAGACAGATTTTGATACTAGAAGTGAATTCATTAGTAGTACCATAACTGACTGAGTGACTCAGAAACCTTTGGAACTGGCTTGTGAGTGTCTGGAAAGGTTTGCAGTTGGAGTACACAGAAGGCCACAATTGCTGTAAACTGAGAGTGATTAGAGGTTCTGGTCAGAGCTCCATTAGCAGATGGACTAGAGACCAAATGTTTTAAACTCTGCCATAAAATTCATCTTGATTTTGCCCATGGATGAGACTTTACAAGAAACTGAGATTGTGTGCTAGTTAATCAGACAGGAAAATATTTCAAAGCAGCAAAGGTTAAGGTTGTAGCATGGGTGTTCCTGATGACTTTTAGCTAGATCTTAAGTGAAAGTGAGAAACAAAAAGCAAAAGTGAAATGTTTGCAGTTATATCACATTTGGGGACATGGAGAATATGCTTGCTAAATAAATTAGCATTAAAAAGAAGTGAAGTGCCTTACATCAGGACAATAGTAAAGATGACTTGAGGCATTTTAGGAATCAGCAAGCTACCACCTTTCATAGGCTCAAGGGTAAAAAATGTCATAGTTGTATTTTAGTAAACAGCCCCTGGGCCCCTTCATGACAAGAGCCAACTCCAGATTTGGTTTCACAGGATTTATTAACAGTGCTCAACCATCCAGGCATTCAGAGTCCTCTGTGGCCATGGTTCAAGGGGCCCTAGCTACCACTCAAACTGGAGGTAGATCTGGACATCATACCCAGGGTGTTGGCTTTACAGGCATGCTAAATGCAAGGGATGTGAGGTCCAACCACACAGGGAGACTTCCAACCAGATTTCAGACACAAGCTTGGAAAGCTAGGCAGTGAACCACTGACAGGGCAGTGTGTGAACCTGTGAGAGTGAAGCACAAAATGCAACAGAGATACCAGGAAGTTGGAGATTGCAGGAACCTGAAACATTTTCTGAGGGAAACTACAGGCAGTGAGTAGAGCCACCATGAGACAGAGCCCAGGTGAGTTGAAACCAGCAGTACCATAATGAAAGGGTCACCCAAGCCCTTTAAAATTCTTGCAGCTCACCACAACCTGCCTTGTATTCTGGACATGAAGGAAAATCCTCATGCATAAAAAACCTATAAAAATGTACATACCAAACATCTTTCCTGAAATGAATGCTTCTGTGTAATCAAGACTCAAATAACAGTTAACTTAACACATTCTGGAAACTTTTTTTGACTTCCTTCCATTCTTTCTCTCTCTCTCCTCTGAGATTGCCCATTACCTTGAATTTAAACATGATAGACTCTCACCTACTTTAAGATTATATATATATATATATATATATATATATATATATATATATATATGAGACAAATTGAATATATATTCTATTGTGTCTGGAACACTTTTCTTAATATTTTTGTGAGGTTTGTTAGTATTATTCATGAGTTTTATATTATTTGTCTTGTCATTATATTATGTTGAAAATTTGAATAATATCCAATATTTCACTATGAAGGTTGTGCACATATATACATATTTTAGTTTGTTGCTACTTATAAACAATGCATGTACTTCAGTAGAATGTGTTTAAGGTGGACAATTGTTGGACCCTAGGAGATGCCTACTTTTAGTCCTTAATAGATAGAGACAAAACATTTAGTTTTCCAGTAAATGTTACTACTGATCTTAAAAATGTTAAATGACATGTGAGAAAGTGCCTAGCATTCCAGTCATAGCCTCCACGCTTGCATTGTGTAGGAGACCTAACTCCTCCCTTAGTGTTTCTGTCAGCCATTCTAATGTATCCAATCATTCCCTACTTTTCCTGGCCAGTCAACAACAACATTGACCGTATATCCGGATGACCTCTTGATGTCAACCACAGTTGTGTCCCCTTCTAAAGACATTCCTCCCTCACAACATAAGGCTACTAGGCAAGCCTCCAGTTAAAGGCATGGAAATTGTTCAAGTGGTTTATTAAATAAAATAATAAAAGGAACCACTGCTGCTTTTTAACAGTAGATTCCAGATCCATATATTAGGACTAAGTAAAAGGAGCTCCAAGTGTTAGTCTCACAGAAACACAAAGAGCTAAAGATAGTACCATATAGGACAGAATCTTAACTTTGCAGTAGGCTGTCTCTGATTGGCCATTTGTGTGTTACGCAAAGCCAGCTGCTTTTAGGTGATCGAGCATGTGGCCAATCACTGAGCTCTGTTAGCCAACACTCATCCTTGGGTCTATTTTGAGGAGAAAGTCTGTGTGAGACAATTTGGTAATGAGTAAGAATTTGATAAGACATTGAATGGTGCTGCTAGCAAATACAGTCATTTGCATTTCAAAAAGTTACACCTTTTCTAGGCTAAGTGATATTTCAGTAAAACAAATATCTATTCCTTTCTAATTAAGGTGATTTAAGATGACATTTCAATTCTACAAGCCGTAATCAAGTTTTGGATTTGATTTTCAGCTGCACCAGGTTTTTAGCTCTTGTTATCTGCCTACACATTAACTGTCTGAGGAATTGGCTGAAGGTTACATATATAAACTATTTGTTTTCTCTCTGTACAATATGTAATGTCATCAGAAAATGGTGATTTCTGAATGTCATGGAAGTACCGAAGAAAGTAAATTAATGGTAGAAGGTAGGAAATATAGAAAGTGAAAGAGGATTGGTAACAGAGAAAGGTGTCTCCAAATTTTCATCTTCATAGTATCTTTCCCCATTTGTTCTTTTGAACATCACAGAAATTTGAAAGTATAAAAATTCTACAAAGCCACAGAATTACTACTACTGCCAATGGAGAAAAGGGATTTGACTTTAAAGGAATGAATAGATCGGATCAGCATGCACCTGAAGATGTCTGAAAAATATGGGATTATATTCTCAAAGCTCTGGACTAAGAGGACTAGAATTTAAGGGAGAGAGAGCAAGAGCAAGAGCGCGAGTGAAAGAGAAAGAGAGAGGGAGAGAGAGAGAGAGGCTATTAATGTGGAAGTACTCTTCCCCACACAAGACTTGACATCTGGATAGGGATTAGGAAAATTGTACTAGCTTGCTGTTAGGATGAATCTTGGAAACTTGGAAAAAGCTAATGCCCATACTGCATGTGAGACAAAGTTCTGTTGCAGTCCAGAGGGCCCAATCTGCAACCTTTGAAACTACACTCCCAGGAAAGTAGCACACCAACATAATATCTCTCCCTGGGGAAACAGCCCAAATTATAGCAACTCCTAGAGCTCTATTGGGTCTAGTGGTGGTGGCCTTCATTTTCTCTTCACTGAATTAATTATCTGTCTCCAACAGAAGTCAGAGCTTGAAGGACAGCAGTGGACTCCCCCAAGCCCATCCGAAGATTATTCTCATTTGCAGATGCCTTCCTGAAATAAAGGTTTTGCCAGAGCATCTTAGCACAACATGAGTTCATGGTGGCTCAGAACAGTCCTGAGAGTACTTTTTACACTATCTAGGTGGTCAGACACGCAGACCACAAGCAGTGCTAGCATGCGGAAAGCAGCATAGGAGAGAGATGGCTGTTGCTACAGCGTGACACTGACAGAGCTGTAGCTTCCCCATTGCTGTTCTGTGCGCGTTTGCCTAAGAAACCAGGAGAGCTGGGTGAATGATATTTCTATTTTTAGCTTTTCTGAGGATTTTGTGCTGCAAATATGTACTAATAAAGCTGAAAAAGAAATGAAGCAAACCAAGATAGCAGAGGTGTTATTCCCAAACTGGCTGAAGCTAATACGTGAATCAGAGCGGTGTAAAATGCTCAGGGGTGAGGCTTTAACCTAGATGGTGTGCTGTGCGTATCCTTCCTCAAATCAAGTAACTCATTCCTCCACGTGTTGCGAATGTTGAGTGCTGCTGTCTTACTTCTGCAGAAATTATTCTTTGCCTAAAGCTATCCCCTTCTTTCCAGAGGGATCACACAGCCAATATTTTTACTTCTTGTACTGGGGATCGAACTCACGACCACACACTTGCAAGGCAGGCACTTATGCCGCTGAGCTAAATCCCCAGCCCCATATAGCCAATATTTTGCTGGTGAGTGAAAACTCACCACAGCTCCCACTTCTGAGCTTACAGAGGATTTGACTGAGTCTTGTGTGCTCAAGCAAAGCCGAGTTCAGCTTCTGGCTCTGACTGATGTGGGGCTCCTCACAGCCTAGCAGAGGTCACTCTGCTCTAGAAAACCATCCTGTAGATTTCCATTTCAGAGGCTATTTCTCACGAATCTGACTTAAACTGGGATAATGCCAGTATATTTACAGCTGTGAGTATATAATGACAGTATATAGGCAAAGTCATTTGATTCTGCATCTCATACTGAAAGATAAGGAACTTATTATTAATTTGTCTAATTCATTCATGACTGCATTCAAAAGTGTGTGTGTAAAATAACGAAATGGAACATACAGCTGAGTACTTTTTATTTTTCTACATTGGAAATATTTAATAATTGATATATGTTGAAAATCATTCTCATTCGTATTTCATTATTTTCATTTAGAAAACAGTAGCAAACTGTTACTGAAATTGTTTTGCTTTGGTTTTGGTTTTGGTGCCAGGAATCAAACTCAAGACATTGTGCTTGCCAGGCAGGCACTGTGCGGCTGAGCTGTATCCCTGGCCAAAATAACTAGGAAATTTTTAATTAATCTGTTTCTCTTCATGTCAAATAATGTTTTAAATTTCATAGTTAACTCAAAACCTTTATAATTGATTCCTTATCAAAGCAATCACAGTACATAGAAATAAACACAGTTCAGTCTACTTCATCCATATCCAGTTATCTTCCCTTTATAAAATATGACAGGCTGGTTCTGAGTTTATCAGTATCAAAATAACTCTATCTATGCATATTATATAATGTTGTCATTATATTGTACAAAGTATCATGCTAAATATAATTTTCCAGTAACACGTGAATCACTTATTTCAGTTTTACTGTTATTATATTCAAGATAAACAAATATTCATAATCAAAAATTAGAAAGAAAATTTCCTTTTCATTTTCAATGCACTGTCTAATAGTAGAGACAAATTAAAATTGAGTATAATCCATCAGAATTTGCATCCATAACAATTATTTTTCTAACTGCAAAAGTATACACTTGCGTAATATATTTTATTAATAGAATAATTTTAACAACTAATCTTTTTTAAACATGTAAGTTAGTTACTGTTGCAATATTTCCAGGTAAGGTTTGTTTTCTTTTCTTTTCTTTTCTTTTTTTTTTTTTTCGAAAGAAGGAAAAATATACCTAAAGGAGAATTTATTCAAAAGAACACACTAGTCTTTAAAAAAAAATGGCACCTAGGGCCTAGATGAATGAAGCCTTGCTAGAGATATTTCTCCCATTTTCAGTCTTTTTCAGTGGTTCCCTGAAACTCCAGCTCAATGTGATCTGTCTGTATTCTGCAAATACTACTTTGTATTTATCAACCACAAATCTCATAGTTCCTGCCCAAGAGTCCTCCAGTGCTGCAACTTCTCTTTATGACTCAGAACGTCAAAGAAAGCCCACTTCCCCAGCTCTTCTCTACAATGTAGGGCAGCTCATGGGAGCTTGGTCAGACTAAGATTAGTGCAAACGTAGTAGAGAGGAGGTGTGGGCTATGTAGTACTAAGGTTACGACAGAAGCTGAGTGTGAGCATTTTATCCTAAAAAGGATCATCAGCTGGAAACAAACAAATGTATTCAATAGAATAGACTCTGAGATA
Organism: Dolichotis patagonum; assembly: GCA_004027295.1. Lineage (NCBI taxonomy): Eukaryota > Metazoa > Chordata > Mammalia > Rodentia > Caviidae > Dolichotis > Dolichotis patagonum. The sequence continues at coordinate 13,524 of PVJX010029729.1, read as the reverse complement.
CATTCTATTCTCATTAAATTTTAATCCTTCCTGAGTATTCACAGATAATCTTAATTTTAAGATAAATTGGTAAGTACAGGCATCGGAAAAGAGCTAAGAAGAATATTAGTAGGAAAGTGATGTGAGGAAATAAATTGTCAGCCAGTTTGGATCATCTGTTTCCTGAGAGAAACAATCTTTCAGTGGTCCTACACTTGATCTTAGGCAAAAGGCCGTGAAGTGCTCTATGATACTATGAAGACAAAAGCATTAAAAATGATGTGACCATTCTGTTTCTGGAATGGTGAAGTGCAAGGCATTATCATCTTCAACAAGGACTTTCCATTCTCAAAACTCACTGCAGAATCGGACTGAGCTCAGCAAGCCCGGGGCAGCTAGCAGGCCTGGGAGTCCAACATAGGCCCTGACTGCATGCACGCCAGCGGCGGGCAAAATCCCAGCACACACCTGGCAAACTTGGAACTCTGCGCCCAGAGAAACCTGGGACTACAGCAGACTATCTGTGCTAGCTTGAAGGGAAATTAAGTGACTGCCTCACCGTAACAAGATCTAAGCTGGCTCCAGTCAGTGCTGTGAGTATGCCCCTAAAATAGAAGTGTACAGTAGCTAAATAGGGCCAGTAGTAAAGCTGCCTCAACTAATTGTAAGACCTTGGTAAGTCTGACAAGAGTGAGAGTGACCCCTTCCTACACACAGAAAACATCATGCAGAGTGAGGAGTGTGTCGAAAAGCACTCCCTCAACTTGAAGAAAATCAAAAGGTCTTATGAGACACACAGGCACACAATAGGGACACAGTAGGGCTGCAGCCAACACAAACACTATAGAGAGGGAGATTTCATGACCTGGAATAACCTGAAGATAAAGTACTAGCAGGAACTAAAAGCTGACCTACATCAATACTACTAGGATTTTCAGCCCAGGAAGGATACAGGATTAACCCAACAGACCTTGTAGCAGGAAGTCATTTGACTGGCCCACCTATTCATTGTGGGACCCAGCAACTGGACCAACATCAACCTTACAGTAGGACATGAAGATACACACTACCAACAGTTGACACAAGTGGATCTGAAGGACCAAACACTAACTTGAAAGAGGAAAATGGCAAAACAAAAAAGCAAAAGGCAATCTCAAACATCCAGTCCACCAGGTGCAAGTACAGGAGACATTGAAATAGAGGACTCCAAAGGTTAACACACCAAGAATCTCTAAAAATATAGTGAATGAAATAAAAAAAAACAACTCCATGAGGCCATAGAGGAAATCAAATTAGAAGCACTCTCCCACATAAAGATAGAAGTAACAATCTTAGTCAAGGAGTTGCTGAGCGCAGCTAAAGAAGAAATAGAGAAAAAAGTACAGGAACATGGGGAACTGATTGAAACCTTGAATGAACAATATACAAAACAAGCAGAATTCATGAAGCAACCTGAAAGAGACACCCAAGAAACAAAAAAATTCGATTCGAAGCATGCAAAACTGTTTAAATGAAGCTGAGGATAGGATTTCAGACCTTGAGGACAGGATTGCAATTAGTGATCATAAAAGGATAGAACTTTTAAAAATAACAAAACAACATGAAATGACAATCCAGAAGCTTCAAGATAATGCCAAGAACAATATAAGATTAATAGGCATTAGTGAAGATTAGTGAACAATATAAGATTAATAGGCATTATTTTAGATATATCAATACAAATGATATATCTAAAATATTCACAGAAATAATAGGAGACAACTAGGAGAAGTGGCTTCAGTTGGTTGCTCCCCTCACTGAGCGGGTTGTTGGAATCTGCTTGGACTGGGCCGTGCTCCTGGCTGGGACACAGTGAGTTGCTACAAATTAATTCCCTGAGATTGGCACACACTGACACAGTGAAGGCCTGAAAAGGGTGACTGGCCCAGAGGGGAGGAGCCAGTGCACACTTCCCTTACTTGAACTTTAATCTCTGATAGCTGACTGAAGAGGGCAAAAGCTCTTAGCCTGCACGCTCTAGAGGAGCCTTAACCAACAAGAAAAGGGGCTGGGAATTACACTGTACACTTCTATGGAAGGAACCAAAAACATGACAAGAGGGAGAAATAAGAAAAAACCCCAGCCCCCAACCCTAAGAACACTGATCCAAGAACACTGATCCAGGAGAAGTGAATATAAAAGAGATCGAGGGCAGCAAACATGCAACATCAAACACAGCATTAATGGACATAAAGAGATATCTTCAGTACCTCGTAATCAGGACCAAAACTGAAATATTAATTCAAACTAAACAAGAGATAAGTAGATTAATAAAAGAAAGGCTGGGCACCTCTCAAGAAGACACAGACAGAAGAATGGAGGAACACAAATGGAGAGAAAAATTTAATGAAGAATACAAAAATAACCTAAAATTCATGAAGCAGATTCAAAGAGATTACCAGGAAACTAAAGACTCCATAGAAAGCTGGCAAAACTGCTTGAAAGAAATCAAAGACAGACTATCAAAAATTGAACACAGGCTTGCAATGTGTGATCATGAAAGGGAAGATCCCTTAAAAATAACAAAGGAGCAGGCAGTAAATATACAAAGACTGGAAGATGACAAGAGGATCTATACCCTAAGAATAAAGCATGTGAATGAAGAAGCAGGAGTCAAAACAGAGGAATTGCAAAGGCTATTCACAGAAATTATAAAGGAAAATTTCCCAAGCATAGAAAAAAGAAATGATATGCAGATGTATGAAGCATACAGAACTGCAGCCACCTACACCCAAAACAGAGCTACACCTAGACACATAATAATTAAGATCCCAGAAATTCAATATAAGAACAGAATATTAAAAGCCATCAGAGAAAAGAAACAGATCACCTATAAAGGAAAACCCATCAAAATCATGGCAGACTTCTCAACAAAGAGGAACTTGGAGAATTTGTGACCACCAATCCAACCCTAGAAAAAATACTGAAGGACATTTGAGAGAGAGAGAACAAGAATATGAGGCTTTCAGGAACAGTGGCAGAGAGGCCTCAGTGAACAGGGCAGACAGTGGAGTGGAACAGAAAAATAGACAACCAATGGCAGAAAAACAGAATGGCAGAAATAAGGCAGAGAGGATTAGCTGTAATCTCTAGTATAGATGGCCTTGAAATATTGACAGAGAAACACAGGCAGTAGATCAGGAGATAGGGTTCATTGAGATGCTCTATATAGGTAGGCAGTGAGACCCAAAACAATCAGTGCACCCTATGGGAGTGAAAGGGGAGGAATTGTCTAAAAAAGGAAGGCAGAGGATATTGTTAATTGGGTAACAAGATTTAAAATTTACATTATTCTCATCACTCTGCTTGGATGGATTACGTGCTGTTGCAGTTTGTCTACTTACACTAGACTTGAGGACATGGTCAGCTATCCCAAAAATAAGAGGACATATTATGGTAATCATCCCTAATTTTCCTATCAACTTAATCAGAAGCCCTTTATAACTTATACTGTCTTATTATGACTGATCTTATTTGAATCTGGTTTGTTAGATTGCTACTTTGTATTGACTGATTTTATTTAAATCTGTTTGGACTGACAGCATCAAGTCTAAGAGTATAGGCGACTACACTGAAGATGACAAGATTCACTAAGATACCCACTCTGGTTTGAATATTACTTGCTTTTGAAGTCTTATAATGTCTCCAATGCTTTGTTTTTATTAATGTTGTTATATACTGCTGAGACATCGTGGTAACCATTGTAGATCACTTTGTATTGCGGTTTTATGTGACTTTTTTCCTTCATGCTTTTCTAGGAATTGTTTTGTTTTATCTTGCTTTGCTTTGTTTTTACATCTAATACAGAAATGATTGATATACATGTAGAGACTCATGCATATGTAGAGCTTATAAACAGTTTATGAGAACCAACTATATAACACATGTTGAAATGAACAACTTCTTTGACGAAAAAGAGACACTACAGTACCCAGTGCTTATTCCATAATGTCATGATGTGAAATCCATGGATGACCATATTGCTGTTTTTATCAGATTGTGGAGCAGAACTGTTAACAGTCTCACTGTTTGAATGTCTACTTTACATGTTTTAACTTTGTAATTTAAAAAAACTATTTCCAAGAAGTTAGTATGTAATTTGTCAAGAAATAATTTCTTAGGTTTTTTTTGTTGTTGTTCTTTTCCTTTTTTCCTTGGAATTCTGTATTGTTGCTAGCCTTTATTCTGTTTTTTTCTCTTTAAATAAAATTTAAAAAAAAATAAATAAAAGCTGTTAGAGAAAAACACAATTCACCTATTGAGGAAAGCCCATTAGAATCACAGAAGACTTTTCAGCACAAACCCTCTAGTCAAGATGTGATTGGAATGAGTTATATCAAGCCCTGAAAGGAAACAACTTTCAACCCAGACCGATGTATCCAACAAAACTTTCATTCAAATTAAATGGAGAAACAACATACTTCCATGACAAAGAACAAGTGAAGAAATTGATGTCCACCAAACCAATCAAACACAGGAGCACCCAACTATATAACACAGGTACTAAAGGACATGATAAACCAAATACATAAGAACACAATTATTACAGGGGACCTTAACAGCCCATTGTCACAAAGAGATAGATCAACTAGACAAAAAGTCAGCAAAGAAGTAATAGAACTGAATCATACCTGCGAGCACTTGGACTTAGTAGATGTTTACAGAAAGTTCCACCCAACTACAACATAATATACATTCTTCTCAGCTGTACACGGGACATTCTCCAAAATAAACCATATATTATCACATAAAATATTCTTAAGTTGCTATGCAAGCGCGAGGTTGTGAGTTCGATCCCCAGTACCAAAAAAAAAAAAAAAAATTCTTAAGTAAATGCAAGGGTATTGAAATTATCCCATGCATACTATCTGACCATAGTGCACTGAAATTGGAAATTAATGGTGAAAGAAATTGCAAAATCTTCATGCATACATGAAAATTAAACAACAACCTTTTAAACAACCAGTGGGCTACAGGTGAAATTAAGGAAGAAATAAAGCTATACCTACAATTTAATGAAAATGCATAAACAACCTATTGTAATCTGTGGGATGCAGTGAAAGCAGTCTTAAGAGGGAAATATATAGCAATAAATTGTCATATCAAGAAAATAGAACGAGCACAAATAAACAACCTAATGCTTCATCTCAAGCTACTAGAAAAAGAAGAGCAAGTTAAACCCAAATTCAAAGACCCTCTCCAAAAATGGGCATCTGAGATGAGCACTCAGTTCTCAGATAAAGATATACAAATGGCAAATAAATACATGAAGAAATGTTCACCATCACTTGTCATTTGAGAAATGCAAATTAAAACAACACTGAGATTTCATCTCACTAGTGAAAGAATAGCTGCCATCAAGAAATCAACTGATAACAAATGTAGGTGAGGCTAAGGTGAAAAAGGAACACTGCTCCACTGTTGGTGGGAGTGAAGACTGGTGCAACCACTATGGAAATCAATATGGAAAATTCTCAGAAGACTAGGAGTGGACGCTCCATTCAACCCAGCTATCCCCCTCCTGGGTATTTTCCCAGAAAAACTGAAAAGGTCATATCACAGTGATGTATGTGCACCCATGTGCATAGCAGCACAATGTGTAACAGCTAAATCTTGGGAACAACCAAGATGCCCATCAAGCGCAGAGTGGATGAAAAAGATGTATTTTTACACAATGGAATATTACTCAGCTATGAAGAAGGATGGTCTTGAGTCCTTCGTAGATAAATGGAGACAATTTGAGACTATCCTGATTAGTGAAGTAAATAAGAAACATATTTATAAATATCATATTGTGTCTCTAGTGTAAAAGTAATAAGAAATGTAGAGTAATAAAACCCAAAATGTGTAATTGCTACCATAAAAAAGAGAGGAAAATAAAGAACTCTAAAGGATAGAATTGCATGTATGTGTACATGTGCAAGATGAATGACCATATTACTGTTTTTGTTAGATCATGGAGCAGAACTGTTAACGATCTCATTGTTTGAATGTGTACTTTGTATGTTTTAACTTTGTAACTTGAACAACTATGTCCAAGATGACATTATTTAAGTTATCAAGTAATGATTTCTTAGTGTTTTTTGTTCTTTTCTTTCTTTTCCTTTGAATTTTGTATTGTTGCTACCCTTTTTTCTGTTTGCTTTGCTTTGTTTGTTTTGCTTTGTTTTGTTTTCTCTTTAAATAAAATTTCCAAAAAACTCACTGCAAAGTTACAGTAATCAAGTTATCAAAATTGTGAAGTACTGTCATAAAGATAGATGTGCACTAGTGGAGTAGAATTGAGAAACCACAAATAAGGCCTCACATTTTTGATCAGTTGCAATGGAAGAAGACTCCAGCACCTCCTGAGAAAGAAATCTCTTTCAGTGAATAGTTCTGCAGCAATTTGCTACACCAAATCAAGAAGTTGGTACCCTGTTTCACTTGATACACACACACACACACACACACACACACAGGCACAATTTGAAGTGGATCAGAAACTAAGCATTAAATATTAAAATTATGAAACCTCATAGAAAAGAAGTGAAAAGCAAATATTCATGACTTTTAACTCAGCAATGATCTGATATTCTTCAGAGTGCCACATACATGGCAGGCTACAAAAATAAGTAAATCAGCCTTTGTGAACATCTTTATTATTTACACTTCAAAGTACATGTGCATGGAGGCAATTTATAGAATGGCAGAAAATATTTGCTCCATAAAAGCGAAATCAAAGCACTTCATCAGTTTTTGATACTAAGAAAATAAAACATGCAGAAAAACTGAAAGGTAATCATTTTGATATAAGTACAATACAGGTTGTTTTGAAATGTGTATGTATAAATAGCAAGATTTTTTGTTAGGTTTCAGTACACAAAGTTTGGATTTTAAAAAAAACTCAAAAAAGGCTTTGATGAAAATTAAAATTGCCTTAAGATAAAAATTTTGTGATTTCAAAATCTCATCGTGACATTTTGATTTCAAGAGAATTTTTATTTTGGCAAATGGAATTCAACATATAGATCAGAGTGACTGAAAGTTTCACTTTAGCCTTCTCACCATGCAAAGAAAACTGGAAGCACACTGACATTGAGGGCATTGGAGAGGATCTGAGGAAAACAAGAAATTTTTTCTCTGATCTTTAAAAATAAACTAAAAAGTATTTGTATCCTTACATTTAGAAATGTTCTGTTTTATAAAAGCTGATGAGTAGATAATCTCATGAAGAAATCAAAAATGTCAATTACATCTGTGGACATAATTTTAAGTGTGGACACTTAAAATGACAATTTGGATATTTAATCAAATATAGACATTACTGCATTAAAATACTATGGAACTACAGGTATTATTTTATATTTAAATAAGAAACCTTTACAGTTTATGTACCAAAGGAAAATTCTGGCAAAAAAGGGAACATGTTCAAATCCTGTTTGCTACTTCTTCAATTAAATCTAGAGTTAATTTGTAACAAAATCACAAATTTTATGGGACCAATTTTTGTGGGATTAGTAAATTACCTAAAAGCTCACAGAAAAGTAGCTCAATTTGGAGGCTAGGACTGTAGCTAAATGATAGAATGGTTATCTAATTTGCTTGAAGCCCTAGGTTTGATTACCAGCACTATAAAAAAAGGTAGCCATTTTATTTTTACCTGTATATATTTATTTTATGTAACCATTATTCTTTTCTGCTAGTGTCTTGGTTCCTAAATTAATGATACTAGAAAAATTAATGTAACAAGAAAATCATTTTAACTGAAAGACACAGTAGACTGAAACACTGCAAAGGAAATAAAAATAATAAGAATCAAAAATATTGTTTGAGTATATGAGGCCAAAATATTTACATCTGCAAATGCAGATTTCACTTTGCCACATGATATATTCCAAAACGTTATAGGTATATCTGAAAGATCACATTATTCCTGTAAATGGTTTCAGTAAGAGAACCAAGGTAACTATTACACACAGAGGAATGACCATGAGATTTACCTCATTTTTCCCCGTTAAATGGCATATCTTTATGTGATGAATTTAAATTTTTCTGTTTCATTAAATTTTCATGACTGCCACAATGACAATGTATTTACCAAAACTCATCACAAATTCATGTCAATCTCACATTTTTAAGTTGTGAAGAGGTAGACATAGTTTTGTGGGCAAAAATCAACCTAACAGAAAAAATTTTCTATCATGTCTTGATGAAAATTTTCATTTTATTAATATGTTTGATATTATTTCCTTTTTGTTGTGTTGTTTGTTTTTTGAGATAATATTTTTGCTTTGCAGTACAGGTTGGCCTTGAACTCAGTAGGCAAATGAAGTTGGTCTCAAACTGCAGTCTTCCTGCCTCTGCCTCCCATGTGCTGGGATTAGAGGTGTACGTTACCATGCCTGGCTAGATTTGACTTCTTGTCTGACCTACAGTAATTTACAATATTTCTTTGCATAGATAAGAGGAGAAAAGTACCTATTTTAAAAAGACAGAGTCTTATATAGTTGTATCACAGTGTCTTAAAAAGTCAAAGAATTATTTTATTTTATGATATTTAATAAAACCCTTATTTTTAACCTTAGTCATATATCCTCTATACTTATCAGTTACTTAGACAATTATTTCTGAAATTTAAAATGTAACTATTGAGATAATTTCTGACTAACTAGATATGTGTAACTGAATCTTTCTCTGCTTTAATACTATAATGTAATTACTATCTTACTTCACTTCCACAGTAAAACAGTTAATATATAACATAGGCTTTATATTTACTGCATTCATGTTTGATTTTCATGCTTTGTGCTCCCTACACAAACTCTTTCATAAAATAAATTAAGAAAAAAATGTTTATATAATGCATTTCAATGATACCAGCAAGTAAGCATTTTAGCTACAAATTGTTAATAACAATCCTCTGCTCTATTTCAAAAACCTAGTGCCATAAATCTTGCTAAACATGCTTTACAAAATCTTTGAGAAAATGATTCATGTACCCTTCATTGAGACATACTGTATAATCACATGAATCCAATTACCATATGATTTTTGAAACTGAAATACAGTATTATTTCTTTCTTATTTTTACGGTAAGCCTTTCTTATTTTTATGGTAAGCCTCTCTTCAAGCATATAGTTCATACAAAACACAGTGTCTCAGCTCTCCATCATTCAAGACTATTGTTCAGAGCTATGTTCCCATGGTTGGATTATAATACGTAACGAGTGGGTGGCAGTCTCCGTATTGGCCCCACCCTGGTTCCCAGAAAGGGATGTTTTGTTTTACCGTAGGACCCAGCAAGATTCCCATTAAGCTGTGGGAATCAGGTTTCTCATGTCAGAAGACCACGGAAAGGATTCACCATACTGGCTGATGAGTTAATGTTGAAAACATGGGACGCTAGATATATTAGGGACAGCAAAAATATGCATTAGACCTCTGGGAGCCATCAGGGTTTCTTAATACCCCCTTTACTTCCTAGCTTAGAAGACTCAGCCCCAGGAGAAAATGACAGGGTGAACAGGAGCACAAAAGACTAAAAAAAAGTCCATCTTCTAAGTCACCTGCACTTAAAAACATCCTCGCTGAAGATTAATTAAGGAATACACAATGAACCATGAGCGAAGAAGGTTATGAGAATCAGTCATATCCTCAGTCGAGGTGCGGATGGTGGGAGTTGAGGTTTAGGCCACTGGGCTTCTCTAAGCCCTACCCCACCCCAATTCTGGAGAAGCTACTTTCAGGCAGGCTGGACTGGCAGCAAGCAAGCGGAGCTGGGTGGCACAGAAGAGAGCTGCTGGATGCTATGGACCCCACCGAATCACCCCCTAACTGAGGCCTTCAGGTATCAGTACTTCTGATCACATCGCACGTTCAATTCCCGCTCCAGCAAGTACCTTTCACTGAGGGAGCTTCTTCTGTTTTCCAATAACTGGTGATCTGTGGCTGCCACAGTGCCGAGACCTGGCCTTCCAGTCATCCAGAGAAACTCAGAGGCGGTTTCAGCTCCCCAGCTGCCGGCTTCTTGGTCCCCGATGTGTGGTTTATGTATGTGTGTGTGTGCAACTCTTTAACAGTTCAACATCTCTTCTGAACCTTTGTTGGTTTTCTTGCTTCTACACACCTGTAGAAGTACCCAAAGGATACTCCCCCGCAACTCTCTTGCAGAAGAATTTCTGCCTCAGATTAGAATAACTTGGTGAGTGGCACTAAAAAAGTCACACGGACAGGTAGTGTATTTTCCACTGTGTTTTTAAAACATGTCATGACAATTATTATGGCTGGGGAAGGAATGAAGATATTGAATAAGAAGAGGGCTTTTAGGAGAATAAAAAGAATGCGTTTTGGATCGTGTCAAAAAACAAAACTATTAAAAATTAAAACTGTGGACAACATTAAATTATTTCTGTTATAAAATAATATTTATCTTATACAGTTAGCGATGGTATTGATAAACTTGGAATAAAGTATCCACCGTTATCAACAGGTGATAAAGGTCCTTAGTGGATACCTAAAGCTGTAAGTAGCACTGAAACATATATGTATGCAATCGTATGGACAGAACACATACACGCACACCTTTGATAAAGATGGATTGATAAATTAGGCACAGTAAGGTTTGCTACGGTTTTGGTCTAAAATGCTAACATGTTCTGGGGCCTCGGAAAGTCACCGGACCATGGCACACTTGGTCATCCACGGATGAACCACTGAGGTGCAATCACGGTGCTGCTAGGAGGCAGGCCCGGCTGGGTGAGCAGCTCTCTGCGGAGTATTCCAGCGGCTGTGTTCTCCTCCCTGGCTCCTCCCTCGCCCCTGTGTTTTTTGCCACCCATGGGGTGAGCAGCTTTCTCATCTGTGCCCTTCCTTCCATTCCAGTTCTGCCTTGGAACGGGTCTTGGAACAGAAGTTGCCATAGACCGAAGCCCCTGAGACTATGAGTCAAACAAACTTCAAGCAAAGGACGCTGGGCACAGTACATCTCGGACTTATGGAGCAGTCCCGTCCAGGAGACTGATGCTTAAGCCCGACACGGTGGCTTCATTGGCACGGCACTCACATTCCCTGAGCTTGCCCCTTTTTAGAATCCGGTAAGAATAAGCGACATCTACCATCTACTCGCCTCAGTCCAGGCTCTCAGTTATTTTCGTTTTTGTTTCCATGGTTATTGCTTTGCTCTTCCTGTCAGCCCTCTCCACTACCCCTGCTTTTCCCCTCGCTTCCGGAGGTCCTGGGCTCTGACCAGGCCCTGTACCCGAGTTCTACGGCTCTGTCTAGCACGCACACAGCAGCACAACTGGGACACCACTGGCAGACACGGGGCCACTTCCGACAATCGTTTGCTTCCAGGAGTGTTCCTGATGTGAGGCCCCTTCCTAGCCGTGAAAGGCCACAGCTCCAGAGTTTGTAAGTCAGAGACTCACTGCACTGTGTCTCAGCGACAGGAAACCTGACCAACACAGTAACTCGTAATAACAGAACAATTACAATAGCATGAACAGTTACGTGAATATTTTCTCTCTCTAGAGAGAGGCAAGGCGTAACGCTTTTAGACCTAAGGTAACCACAGGTGACTGCAGCTGCAAGAAGAAGCTACAGATAAGGGGACACTGCTGGGTCCCCATTTGCAACTCGCAGCAAAAAAAAAAAAAAAAAAAACGTGTAATGATCATTATTGGCTGCAAACCTTATTCAAAAAGAAAAGACAACACAAATGCCTCCTGATAAAACGTACTTAGTTCAAATTAAAAGTGTGTGCATATATACTTTGAAAATACATATTAAAATGTTTACACATAACATTGCATAACATCAGAGAATTGAGGCCAAAGAAATGCAGTGGGTTGTGGAGACTTGGCTGGTGTTTGGATGAAAAAAGATCAGACAAAAACACTAACACTGAGGCAGGACCAGAGGGTCATTACATCCTTGTCCCCTTGCTTACATATTTGAACTTTTACATGTTTAAAATGAAAAAGTATTAAACTATAAAAAATGAAAAGAGAAGCAGTAACATGAATAATTTATCTGCCATTGCAAGACATGCTATGACTAGCATTTCCTTTAATATATTGCTATTTGTCACTGGGGTCTTTTTGCTTTCAAGTATAGCTTCTAGATGCTTATCAACTATAAAGAATACAACTGATTTCTTAATTTTAACACTATTCAGCATACTGCTAAATTTTCTTATTCTCTGAGATACACATGATCAAAGTAAATTTTACATTTCTGATATAATACATATTGTTCTATGTAGAATTATGGCTTTTAGATAATAGACATGTATGCTTTATCATAATTAAATGAATATCCAATTATTTCATTTAGAAAGTACAATAAAATATATTATCAAGATGTATGAAAATGTTTATTTCCTAATATTGGCTCTTCTTTTAATTACTGAATATAGTTTATTCTATTTTCACATTATTTTAGAATTTTTCTGTTCTGTTAGAATTTTTCTAGTTTTATTATTCCTCATTTGTAGCAATATTCAAAAATCAGTTTTGTTTCATAGTATTTTATTTGGTGCTATCTATCCTTATACACTTTTATATTCATAAAATAATTTGGAAATTTTTCTAATCCCTTTATTTTTCTTTGTCTTTGTGTGGATGCACACCTGGAACAATTTGTTTCTTTAAGACCTCTTGGAAAAATCCTTTAAATATAGCTAGCTGGCATTCTTTCAGGAGTCACTTTTTTATTTTCATCTTTTTTATATTGAATATGATTTGTTAGTATTTTCTCTTTCTTAAAAATTGTGTGCTTTGTACATATTTTCTAAAGAATGTACCCATGTCTGATATTTTTCAAATAATTTGCACAATTTTGGGGAAAGCCTTCTTGTTAGTCACTAAGATTTAAGGACCTACCAGTAGCCACCCAAGCCAGATGGGCTGACTCCTAGGTAAATATGCCACTGAGGTCACATACCTAAGTGAAACACATCGGACACACAGGTATAAATATCACATCATTTCTCTGGCGTGAGATACCGAAAGTGTAAATCAGGACCAAAATGTATAAAAAGTATTGCAAAACAGGGAGAAATTGTTCAAACGAAAGAAGAACTGGGGAGGGGTGGAGGAAAGAAGGGAAAGGAAAGCAAATGATAAAAGAAAGATAAAATGGAAACAGATTTTTATAAATAAGAAGGGGAAGAGAGATTGAAGAGAGGTGAGGGAATTGGGGAAAAATGAGAAATGAGGACATATACAAAAGCACGAGTCCTATATGATGACTGTGATCATTATATGTATGTAAGTTATATCAATAAATTTAGAAATCAAATAAAATGTCATTGTCTGATTTTTTTTGTCTTTTTTTTATTTAAAAGAGAATAAAACAAAAGGGGGCAGTACAGAGCAGATCAGAAGAGGACAACATAGGCAACACAGTACTTTACATTAAGTCAACTGGACATCAACAGTATCTAACACCATATCTCTTACTCTGCTATAGTTGAGCATAGTTTCAATTACAATAATATCAAACATAACACAATAGTATAAAGCC